>CAUYTI010036739.1:0-10957 GCA_963575145.1 Galago senegalensis | reverse complement strand
TGCTGTGGCATCACAGCTTACAGCAACCTCCAACTCCTGGGCTCAAGCGAGTCTCCTGCCTCAGCCTCCCAAGTAGCTGGGACCACAGGCGCCCACCACAACGCCTGGCTATTTTTTGGTTGCAGCCGTCATTGTTGTTTGGCGGGCCCGGGCTGGATTTGAACCTGCCACCTTAGATGTATGTGGCTGGCTCCTTAGCCACTTGAGCCACAGGTGCCAAGCCCAGGACTAGGCTTTAATTCAAGCTTTGCACCTACTACCTCTCTTGGGTCTTGCTGTTGGCCCCTCAGGGCCTTCGTTTTGTCATCTGCAGAATGTTGATGTCTCCTATGTCATAGAGTTGTTGTGAGGATCAAATTAGGTCATGGATATAACAGTGACCAATACCTAGGCATCCAATAAATATCAGTAGAATGTGAACCTAAGGCCTATATGTTATTTTTAATGTGTGTGTGGGGGGGTGCATTTGAATGTATCTGTGAAAAATGTAGTAATTACATGTAATATATCCTCAGCCTATGGAGGCAGGTAAGATATGGAATATACATGTATGTGTAGATGTGAGTACATATTTCCTGAAGATACTTTTTCAAATTCTATTTTACTTCGTTTGATTTTACATCTTTTTAAACCATATACACACGCTAGAAAATGTGTGGTGTTGGTTTTACAGTGTTTGTAGTAGATTGCAGATTTTAGTCTTTGTAGACTATAAAATCTGTTGCAGACTGTAGATTTTACAGTCATGGCAGCATTCTTCTTGCCCCCTACCCCCATTTCTTTTTTTTCATTGGGCTAGGCCTGTTGTGGAGGCCTAGTCCTTCTCAAGGCTAATAGTCGTGAATACTCCTACCCAGATTTTTCTTCCAAATGAAAACTAAATGTTAGTCCTGCAGACCTGTTTTACGCTCATATCAGCAAGTGTTGTGCTTTGTCTCTTACTATCAAATGTACAATTTGTGGAAAGCAAATAGTTTTCTTAATGGTAATGATATGAGTCACTGAATATGTAGAATGTGTTATGTGCATTATATACATTGTTAACATTATAGCAAACTATAAAATAGGAGCAGTACAGTTTTGTAGATAAGAAAACTGAGGCTTAGAAGGATAAATATATTCCCCAAGGTCAGAGAACTAATAAGAGAGAGAACCAGAAGGTAAGCTGGGGTCAGTCTGCCTGAAGTGAGGGATAAAGAAGGCTGCCACCCACTCACTCGTGTAGATAAATGAAATGTGTTCTAAGGTATACAAAAAGTTAGAAACTTAGTGGGGGTACTTCTGGCCTTGGAGAAAGCAGAAGCTGAAGCACAATCAGACAGCACATCTATTCTCAAGGGATTGTCCCTGAGGCAGCTGAGGCCCAGCTGCAAGGCCCTGGCTCCCTCTGGCTGTCTTTGTTTTTCTCTAAGCCTGTTTTTTCCTTTTCTTTCTTTCTTTTTTTTTTTTTTTTTTTTGACAGAGTCTCATTTTGTCACCCTTGCTAAAGTGCCGTGGAGTCATAGCTCACAACAACCTTAAACTCTTGGGTTCAAGTGATTCTCTTGTCTTAGCCTCCCCAGTAGCTGGGACTACAGGCGCCCACCACAACGCCAGGCTATTTATAGAGATAGGGGTCTTGCTCTGGCTCAGGCTGGCTTCGAACTCATGAGCTCAAGTGATCCACCCACCTCAGCCTCCCAAAGTGCTAGGATTACCGGTGTGAGCCACCACAGGCTCTAAGCCTGTTTTTCTACTGTGATGTGATTTCTCTAGATAGTTCTCAAGCCATTGCTCATCATTTAGAGCTATGAAGAATTCAACTCCTTTCCCCAACCCCAGTTCCATTGCCTACTCTCCTACCATAGAAATGCACAATAGGATTATTGTGAGGATTTTTTTGTTTGTTTGTCTGTCTGTTTGAGAGCCTCAAGCTATCGCCAGAGTGTTGTGATGTCACAGCTTACAGCAACCTCAAGTCCTGGGCTTAAGTGATTCTTTTGCCTCCGCCTCCGAAGTAGCTGGGACTATAGGCGCCTGCCATGATGCCCAGCTATTGTTTGGTTGTAGTTGTCATTGTTTGGCAGGCCTGGGCTAGATTCAAATGTGCCAGCTCTGGTGTATGTGGCTGGTGCCTTAGCCACTTGAGCTAGCGCTGAGCCTGTTGTGAGGATTTAATGAGTCAATATGTGTAAGGGTTTATTTACTTATTTATTATTTTGTTAAGACAGACTCACTTTATTGCCCTTGGTGGAGTGCCATCGGTTCATACCTCACAGCAACCTCAAACTCTTGGGCTCATGGGAGCCTCTTGCCTTGCTTTTCATTGTTATTAGAGACGGGCTCTCACTCTTGGGTTCATGGGAGCCTCTTGCCTTGTTTTTCATTGTCATTAGAGACGGGGTCTCACTCTTGGGCTCATGGGAGCCTCTTGCCTTGTTTTTCGTTGTTATTAGAGACGGGGTCTCACTCTTGCTCAGGCTGGTCTCAAACTCCTGAGCCCATGCAATCCACCCACCTTGGCCTCCCAGTGGCTTACAGGTGTGAGCCACTGTGCCCAGCCATGTGTAAGAGTTTAATACAATGTCTGGTACATCCTTAGTACTGAATAACTGTTGGCTATTATTGTTTTTATTGTTTAGTTATATTATTATAGTGGTGGTGGTGATGGTAGCAGTGATAATTGTGGCGATGTGGTGGTCAGGGTGGTGGTGATGGTGTTGGTGGTGGTGGTGGTGGTGGTGGTGATATTGGTGGTAACAGTAGTAGTTGAATCATAGGTTTTACAACACCTTTCTCAAGGACCTGAGTGTTCCCTGTCCTGAATCTGGCTTTGTACAACTCATTGTCCTGGCTTGGACATTCTCAATTAGATACACAGGATGGGTGGAGGAACAATCAGGAAAGGAATGCTTATTTCTACCCAGAGATTGCCAGAAGCAGTTCTCTCTCTGCCCTACTTCCTTATTATCAGCCATAGAAACAGTCCATGAATCCTACTTCTAAACCAGATCTTTCTGACCTGCTTCTTTTCTTCCCTTTTATCTATGTAGATAGAACATTAATGGGTTCAGAGTCACTGACAGGGTCATAAAAAAGCCCTTTTTTTAGTTTTGTAGGTCATAGCTTATACCTGACCTTCGTGCCAGGTTCCTGGCCCCCAGCCGCACACTTAAGTTCCTTCTCTGCAAAGGCTGGCTGGTCACCCCTCCCCCACATGTAATTTCTACTCTGGTCGCCCCTCCCACACTTGTAATTTCTACTCAATTTCCTTGTTGGTTCCTTTTTAATATTATCCATTTCAGCATATGTGTTGACTTTACATTTTTTGCTTTCCCATTTATTTGTGTAATTTTTATATTTGATTTCATTTATTATTCCAGATTTTGCATAATGACAGAGGTTAACAGTGTGGGAAAGGCTATTGACAGATGCCTGATGTTATAAAACTTCCCTCAGATGCAGTGGAAACAAACCCTGAACCAGAGGTTCTTTAACTCTTGTCTGCCTAAGAGTTAAAGAGAAGCATTCCTTCTTATACCCTCTTCCATGAGCCATAACATTACACGTAGCTTATCTTAGTTAATAGTGTTTGGCCCTTACTCTGTCTTTGACCAAATGATAATATCTGCAATCTTTATCATCTTTCCTACTTTATAAGATTAAAGTATCTGTTTTAATTTGATTTCTAATGAATTTTCCGTTTTCTAAAATATAAATAAATGTATAGGATATAAAGGAGATAATTTAGGATTGGGGGGTTATTTTGTCCACATGTAATGGACAGTATTTATACCAGTAAGAAACAGTATTTAATGTTGTAATTTGTAATATTTCAATTCAGAAGTCATTTCCATGCTTTCTAGAAGGTGAGAATTCTGAAAGGTGTAAAAGGAAGAAAATTAAAATCATTTTATTCTAACACCCAGAGGTGACTGAAGATGAAATGTCGACGTATTTCCTTCTAATCGCCATTCCACTTTATATGTTCAGTTATATATATGTTAAATTTACATTTTTTTAGAATTACATATTTATTAACTAAAGCCTTACAGTTTATACAAACTATAATTCACGTTAAATTATATACCAGTATTGGGATAGTCCAGTAATTTTTTTGGTACACATTTAATAAAATAATTTGATAAAACTAGTGATGTTAAGAAAACTAAATTAGATGGTTTCTGATTATAGAATCTGTATGTGCACATTACAAACATGGAAATCCTAGAAAAGTAGATGGTGAAAATTAGTGAGTGCTACAATTCCCCTGTTCCCACTGTTAACAGGATATTTATAAGCAATTATTTAGAAAATTTTTGTTTTGGATTAGATTTATGAAATAAGTGTAAATATATACATATATTTATGAAACATACTCCCTATTGTGAGGGAGGGAGTATAGAAGAGATGTTCTTTGCCTTTAGACTTAGGCAAACATGCAGCGAATGTGTTTTGTGAAAAACCAGAATGTGTTTTGTGAAATAATATCTCAGCTCTTTTCTCCATGCTCTAGGTATGTATTCTTTTTGGATCCATGCAATCTGGACTTGATAAACCGGAAGATCAAGTCTGTAGCTCTGTGTGTAGCTGCATGCCCAAGACAAGAACTGAAAACCCTGAGTGATGTTCAGAAGTTTGCAGAGATGAATGGTGAGACGTTAGGCCATCCAAATCTATGCCTCTTCTACCTATTCTCACTTGTAAATATTGTGTGCTCATATTACAAGGTAAATTGGTCCTGCTGTTAAATACATCATTGAGGAACCTCAGAAAGAAAAAGAAAATTGGAGTAATTTTGGATTTCCTTTCTTAAAAACTATTATAGACACCCAGGGAGCTTTTTTAAACTCTAGATTCTGGCTCCCACCCCAGGAAATTCAGACTGACTGGGTCATTGGGCTCTGGAAATCTATATTTTTAATAAATGTCTCAGGTAATTTTGATATAATCTCTTGAGTGTTTAGAAATTACTAGACCATTCTATGTAAAATTTGGTTTTTTCCCCCCCTCTTCTCAAGTGTTAATTTGAAAATATTTCAATTAGGCCAGGTATAGTAGTTCAGGCATTGTAATCCTCACTTTCTGGGAAGTAGAGGCTGGAGGATTGCTTGAGGATAGGCGTTCAAGACCCCCTGAGCAAGAGTGAGATCTCATCTCTAAAAATAACTGGGCATTGTGGTGGGCACCTGTAGTCCCAGCTGTTTGGGAAGCTGAGGCAAGAAAATCGCTTAAGCCCAGGAGTTTAGGTTGCTGTGAGCTATAACACCATGACACTCTACCAAGGGTGACAAGTGACTGTCTCTAAATAAATAAATAAATAAAAATTAAAAAAAATTTTTTTGTTAGGATAAATGAATAAGAATTAGCTGAGAAAACCAGTATGGTCAGTTTCTTCAACTCTAGCTTTGTTTCCTTGGGTTTCTTATCTCCAGGTCCCATCTTCAGGTCCATATGGTTTGCCTCAGTTCTCTTCAGAGAACTTTTTTTGAACTACTCCTCTTGGAGGGCCACATACACATGGCCCCTCAAGTCCATGTTTTTGAACTTCTTTGAAGCTTCATATTTGTATTGTATGTGGAGGAATCATGAGCTACCTGAGTCCTGCCCAAATCCACAGGTTAGATATGGTTGCTTGGAACAAGGGCTGACCACTGGGACAACTTCTAGCTGTGGACCAACAGCCTGGGGCCGTAGCTGTGTGCACACCGCTGTGGGGGGGAGTCTAGCCTTCTGAAGGCAGGAGGACTGTTACCTTCCAAGCTGGCTATATCCTGCCTCACTGTTCCATGACCTCAATGTAAGCCAGTGAAAGGAGCATGAGATTTGGACCTTGATTCCAGTGCTGACTTTGTCACTGACTGGCTCTGTAATGAAAGGCAAAAGACATAAGTTTCTCTGAGCCTAGGTTTCCTTATCTGAAAAGATGCAGATTAAAAATAATACCTCTTTTGGCTGGGCACAGTGGCTCATGCCTATAATCCTAGCACTCTGAGAGGCTGAGGCAGATGGATTGACTGAGCTCAGTAGTTTGAGACCAGCCTGAGCACAAGTGAGACCCCAGCTCTACTAAAAGTAGCAAAACTAGCCTGGACGTAGAAGCAGGCACTTGTATTTTTTGCAGTTCTTTTTTTTTTTTTTTTTGGCTGGGGCTGGGTTTGAACCCGCCACCTCCAGCATATGGGGCTGGTGCCCTACTCCTTTGAGCCACAGGCGCTGCCCATAGCAGGCACTTGTAGTCAGTCACAGCTACTTGGGAGGCTGAGGCAAGATCTCTCAAACCCAGGAATTTGAGGTTGCTGTGAGCTATGACACTGCACCGCTCTATTCAGGGTGACAGAGTGAGAAAAATAAAACAAAACAAAAAAACCTCTCTCATAGATTGGTCATGAGGATTAAACTAGTTGATGCATGAAGAATAGTGGACATTTGGTAGGCATTGAATAAAGAGGTGCCAACTACTCCTAAGTATCTCGTTTTCTGTTCCCATGTGACATCTCTGTGTTGGCCTTATTCCTATTAGGTTTCTTAGGAGGAGTGATTTCTTCCTGTTTTTCCAGAATCTTAGACAAATGTGAGTAGACACAACATACTTTGGCAGATGACGTGTAGCTGAGTAGTCAAGAGTTGAGCTAAGCTCTGTAGTGACATTATTTGGATTCAAGTCTTGCTTCTACCATTTAATGGCTATGAGACCCTGGACAAGTTACTTGACTGCTCCTTGCCTCAGTTTCCCCATCTGTGATATGGGGATAATATTTGCACCTAACATGCCTCATAGGATTGCTATAAGGAGTTAACACGTGAAAAGTGCTTCTAAGAGTATCTGGCAAACAATAAGCTGCTGAGAAAAACTGCTGGCTACTGCTATTATCAGCATTATTGTTATTTATAACATTATTCCACCAGTGGAATGTAATAGTCTTTCTGTTTCCAGTCTCTCTTTACTTTGAGCTCTCTACACACTGTTGCTCCTAGAGCTTCAATCAGTCCTAATCCCTTGCTCAGAAATCATTAGTGGCAAAAAATAAAAGTCTGTATTTCTTACACTGTCATTCAGAGCTATAATCTGGCTTTGCACCATCTTCCACTATATCCTCCCAGACTTACTGGATGTGAGGCGTGCTTCCCTGTAACTGAGCAGTCATCTGGTGGGCCAGAAGAGAGCCAGGTCCTTGCTAGCTACATGACCTCCTATGATTGAGGGAAAACGCCCCATCCTGACATGCTTTGTTTCCAGGCCAGTGGCCTTTTAAGTGAATATGATACTGTGTGTGGCCTATTCAGGTCTAGGTAAAAAGACCCTCCTGGGGTATTAGAGAGAGAGCTTTTGACATAGAAGACTAAATACCTTATTTTAGTAGCAACCCATGTTGAAATTTCTGAATTTATCAAAAGAACCTATATTGTTCTTTGGATTGATGACTTAAAATTGGATGTGGTAAGACTGAATTTTCATATTACCCTTACCGCTGAGAGAATTCTTTCTTTGCTTTGTGCATCATTTTCTCCCATTTTTGTCTCTTTAAGTGATCTTTTCTTAATTTGAGGGGCAGGGTGATTCAAAGGAGCAAATAATTTTCACTGGTGTCCCTACCCATAATGTTGTCACAGTTACACTTCTGTTAGAAAATATGTATACTGTTTGATCTTACATATAAAGATCTTAAGAATTCATTTCAGAGAGGAATATCTCTAAGATATAATTCAGGCTTAGATGGGAAATTTTCGGATCTGTAGAAGCTGTAGTTACAAGTCCATAGAAGAACCTAAATGTAAGAGCTTCACTCTTAGAAGAAAACATGGGGGAAAGCTCCGTAGCATTGGTTTTGGCAATAATTTCTAAGATGACACCAAAAGCTTAGGCAATAAATGAAAAAAAAATAGATAAATTGGATTATGTCAAAATTGAAAGCTTCTGTGCATCGAAGGACAAAACCAACAGAATGAATAGCCATCCATGCAATGGGACAAAATATTTGCAAATCATATTTCTAGTAACGGGTTAATATCCCAACTACATGAAGAACTACTATCAAAAAAATACAAAATCACAAGTGTTAGTGAGAATAGCAGCTGCTATGGAAAACAGTATGGAAGTTTTCTCGAAAAATTAAAAATAGAAATAACATATGATATAGCAGTCCCACTCCTGGCTGTGTATCCAAAAAAACTGAAAATAGTATCTCAAAGGATATCTGCACAACCACTTTAACTGTAGCATTATTCACAATAGCCAAGAGGTAGAAGCAAGCTCAAGGTTCATAGACAGAATAGATAAAGAAAATGTGACAGTTCCTGAGTTACAAACGTCCAACTTACATCAACTTGCACTTGTGAATGGGGGCTATTAAAGGTAAGAGGTGATAAGTAAGTGTACCTGTTCCAGCTTCCAGACAAATTCAACTTAAGAACACACCTACAGAATCGATCTCATTTGTAACCTGGACACTGCCTGTATTTACATGCTATGGAAGATTAGCTTTAAAAAAAAAGAAGAAAATCCTGTCATATGCTACACCATCTATGAAACTTAAGGACGCTTTCTAAGTCAACTAAGGCAATTAAGCCAGTCACAAAAAGAAAAACACTGCGTGATTCCACTTATGTGAAGCATCTAAAGGAGTCAGACTCTTAGAAACAAAAAAAGGTAGGATTGTGGTTGCCAAGGGTAGGGGAGAGAGAGAAAAAAGGGAATTGACTACAGAGTTTCAGATTTATAAGAAGGAAAAGTTCTAGAGAGCTGTTGTGTAAAAATGAGCATCTAGTTAACACTGCTGTACTGTACACTTAAAAATGGTTAAGCTGGGTGTGGTGGCTCATGCTTACAGTCCTAGCACTCTGGGAGGCCAGTGCAGGTGGATTGCGTGAGCTCAGGAGTTGGAGATCAGCTTGAGCTAGAGCGGGACCCCGTTCCTACTATAAATAGAAAAACTAGCTGGGCACCTGTGGTCCCAACTACTCAGGAGGCTAAAATAAGAGGATCACCTGAGCCCAAAGAGTTTGAGGTTGCTGTGAGCTATAATGCCACGGCATTTAACCCCAGGGTGACTGAGTAAGGCTCTGTCTCCAAAAAAAGTTAAGACAGGAGATTATATGTTAATATGTTTTCACCACAATAAAAAATAGGAAAGGAAATTCAGATGCTTGCTACAATATGGTTGAACCTGGAGAACATTATGTGAAGTCACACAGGCCAGTCATGAAAGAACAAATACTACAAGATTCTACCTAGGGTGGTGCCTGTGGCTCAACGGAGTAGGGTGCTGGCCCCATATGCCAGAGGTGGGGGGTTCAAATCCAGCCCTGGCCAAAAACTGCAAAAAAACCCCCAAAGATTCTACCTAGAGAAGTCAAATTTATACAGACAAAAAATGGTAGTTTCCGAAAGGCTCCTGGGAGGGTGGAAAAGGGCGTTAACTCTTCAGTGGGTAGCGAGTTCTGGAGATGGTAGTGATTCTTGCACAGCAGTGTAAATGTACTGAATGTCGCTGAACTGTACATTTACAGATGATTCAGATGGCAAATTTTATGTTATGTGTATTTTATCATGATCTTTTTGAAAGTTCATAAAAGAGAAGCATCCCACTCGAGGCAGCAACATTTTAAATGCTAATTCTAAACCTTATTTTTAAAATACAGGGAAGAGTAACATGTTTCTTACCAGAATGGAAAGATAATGTAAATCCTTTTCAAAGAATTTTAAGTTTCCATGACAACATTTGAAAGTACTTTTTAGCACTTACAACAATCCATTCACGTGAACGTATTCTTATCTTTCGAAATTATTTAAAATGTTTATAAGTGGAAGCTCTTTGTTCCTTTAGCGGTGGTTGTAAGAAATGCATTTATTAGGCAGATAAATTATTTCCTTAAATCTTTATTTCTTTTAGACAAGAAAGAAGAGTTGTTTTCTTGGACACTTAGAGTTTGTAGAATGCCCCTGACAAGTATGTCTGACTAGAATAGAGAGTTTGGATAAAAGAGCTGGAAATTAGATTGGTTATTTGGAGATGCTGCCTCATTACGTACAAAGAGCTTTGAAATGCAGGCAAAAGAATTTAGATGAATATAAAAGTACGCGTTCTAGTTCCTGGATTGGGTGGTTGGTATACAAATGTGTACTTTATTAGTATGGCTCATTATTCATATATAGGAATATAAGTATGTGAGGTTAGAGAATAAAACATTCTAAACATTGCCTTTAAAGTTACCAAATACCGTAAGGACTCTATCGACTTCTTTCAGTTCTCTGTTACCATCTTTATTGCGATCGGGTATGAATTTCCCAGGGGCACAGTAGTGCTCTCCTCGTCTCTGAATATCCAGGCTCACCTGCAAATGACATCCATAAATGTTTTTAGAAAGAACAATGGACTGGATCTCCCTATTTCTTACTATTGCCACTTAATAATTTCTCATTCTCTCAGTACACTTTACCCTCCATTCTGTATCCCTGGGAGTTGCTGCCGGCAGGTAAATTGTTTAGCTTCAATCTAACCAGAATTCCTGTGAAATCAGTTCTTTTTATTCATCTCTAAATAATTCATTGTATTCTTTCATTCCCTCGCATACATACTCCCCTAGTGATTATTCATTTCTTTTCTTAAGCCCCCTTGTTGGTCTTCTTCCCTAAACTGATGCCCTGCAGAGAAAATTGAAGCCATCTGGTGGGAGATCTCCCATCTGAGTTCTAATTTCCAGCAGGGCCTGAATTCCATCTTACTTCCAGTTTCCTTCCATTCGGTTTGATGAGCAGATTTCTTCCCTCCTGTATTATCATTGTTTTGGAAAATTCAAATAATGCATACAGTAGGGGGGAGGGAGGATGGAGGGGGGAATGGGAGGAGGGAGGGGGTTTGGAGGGATCACTTCTGAGGTTTGTCTTATAGGGGTACAGGTGAATCTTTCTAAGAGTAGAATGTGAACGTTTTAAAGCAGTAACTGAGAAAATGACATGAAGGCTGTGTTGACCAGT
>CAUYTI010036736.1:0-38189 GCA_963575145.1 Galago senegalensis | reverse complement strand
ACAGACTCTATATTTGACACCACCCTTATATCTGAACAGACTCCATATTTGACACCACCACTCTTATTCCTATACAGACTCCATATTTGACACCACCCTTATACCTGAACAGACTCCATATTTGACACCATTCTTATTCCTGTACAGGCTCCATATTTGACACCATTCTTATACCTGTACAGACTCCATATTTGACACCACTCTTATACCTGAACAGACTCCATATTTGACACCATTCTTATACCTGAACAGACTCCATATTTGACACCACTTTTATACCTGTACAGACTCCATATTTGACACCACTTTTATACCTGTACAGACTCCATGTTTGATACCATCTTTATACCTTTTTCAGTTTTGGAAAAGACCTCAATATAGGGAATGGTCAAGTCAGCTGTGTGAAATAGTGCATGGGCTCACCTTATCTTGGTGTGTGTGTGTCGGGGGGAGGTTTGCCTTTATGTTCTAATTCTTGTTTTCTAACTTTTTTTTGATTTATATATTTTTCCTCCAACACTACTATTTTCTTTGCAATCTGAAATGGTTGGTAAATACTGCCGTGGATAACACTGAAATAAAGGAATCTTTTTCATACATCTTCTTAGGTTTTCACAAATGGCTAAAAACAAGAAATGAGAGAAACAGATACCAGAACTTAGGCAGGATGATTCTGAAAACCTCAAATTCTTATTTCTTTATACCATCTGCAGCATTTTGGGCACATGCGTGCACTTCTATACTGAGTAGGCTCAACTCTTGTTTATATTGAAATCATTGCTGCCACAACAGATAAATTCTTCAGAGTAATATCCTTTTTTACTCAAGATATTTAGTTTAAAAATATTATTTAATATTTCTTGAAAGAGAGTTTTTAATGCAATGTCTTTGCTGTGCAAATGAAAATGCATAACAATTCTTTTGGGACAAAGGGTAAATTCTAAAGGAAAACCAAATTTAAGTAGAGAACGATCTTTTTGGATTTGTTTTTCTTTATTTATGTTTCCATCCATACACCCTGTCATTGCTCACATGCCTCTGGGCACCGTTGGAAATGATCAAGACAATATTAACAATTGATCTTCCACATCTAGCTCAAGATAAAGGCAAACTAAATCAATAATTTCACCATTGTACAACACTTTGCTGTAATTTACTTCTAGGGTAATTTACTGCGTATGTGCATGAATGATTGAGAATTTTATCCCCAAGAGTATCTTCAACTCAGCCTTAAGGCAGTGTTGCAAAATGTCATTCTGTTCACTCTCATATATTTTATCTGCCCTGAACAGCTTTAATTTTGGATCTACTAACTACAATTAATTTCTATTCACTTCAAAAAGGGTATGTAGTTCCACAGGTGTTATTTTATACTAACTCATAAACTCAAGGCTTTGTATTGGGTTTACAGAAAACTTAGCATGAGAAAGTCATGTTAAAATCAATGGGAGATCGGAGGGTAGATTATCTCCTGGGAATGTGACTGTGTGAGAGAGAGAAGATCAGGGCTGAAAATTCAGTTGTCCATTTCACTATCCCTTGGCTAAATGACTAAGTAGTGTGGGGAGAATATGGAAACAGGGATTCCATTAAGACAGCATCCAGGTGTGTAGAAAAGAATTGTGTAGGTTCACGATATGCCCATCTATGTTCTGTAGTTCTGACCTGAATTGGCCATGTGAGGACAGAAGTTAATTTTTCTTATTTGTTAGGGAAACAGCAATGCAACTTCATTTCCATCAAACAAAAATAAAAGAAGGACATTAAGAAAATAAAAATTGAAGCACTCCAATTCTCAATTTACTATCTAAAAGTAAAGTTTTTGCAGAATAAACCCAAATTCTAACAATACACATCTTTAGAAAGAGTGCTGCTTGTAGCTGGGTCCCAAGTGGATTAAGGAGGGGACCATTAGCGTGAACGGTTATGATTCTGCCTCAGCCTAATTCAGTGACATTAAGCAAGTCATTTGACCTTCAGTGTTTCCAGAATTTCCTCCTGTAACAAATCATAGACTATAACATCACCGTGTATTCCATACATTTATACAATTATAAATTGTTGGTTTACAATAAACAAGTCATTCTAGTGTTTCCAGAATTTCCTCTTGTAACAAATCATAGATTATAACATTACTATGTATTCCATAAATTTATACAATTATAAATTGTCAGTTTAACAATAAAAATAAAATTGTTGCCCCTTGCACATGTGTATACATAATTTTACATTATTTCCCAGTTTATTAAGATACTTGGGGAAAATGTCAAGATTTTAATAATTATTTGTGATGGATGGAAAGTAGCTGCAGGGTGTGGTGGCTCACAGCTGTAATCCTAGTAGCCTGGGAGACCAAAGTGGGAGAGTCTCTTAAGCTGGGAAGTTCGAGACCAGCCTGAGCCAGAGTGAGCCCCCACCTCTGCTAAAAATAGAAAAATTATCCAGACATTGTGGCAGGTGGTTGTTTTCTCAGCTACATGGAAAGCTGAGGCCGGAGGATCACTTGAACACAGAAGTTTGAGGTTTCTGTGGGCTGGGCTGATGCCATGGCCCTCTAGCCTGGGTACTAGAGCGAGATTCTATCTTAAAAAAGAAGACAAAAAGAAAAATATCTAGAAAACAGGTTGGTCATAGAATTACTATTAACGTAACCAAATCAGTTTGCTCATTCACAATTATTGAATGATTTTTGGTGATTATAGAAAAATCTTCTATAATTATAGATAAGTGGAAGGGAAGCTTAGGTTTTTCTCCTACATAGAATTGTTAACTAAAAAAAAATAAAAAAAGAACAAGGTTCATACTTTGGAAGAAGGAGAGCTTCACTGGGTAGGCATTCCAACAGGCTACAAAGCAGAGCCCATATCAGAAGCCAGGCACACATGCTTCAAAAAATAGAAAAGTGAACAGTGGGGTACATATGCATAAGCTGTAGGAGGAGTCATAAATATTTATGAGGGGAAATTGTGTACGTGTAATTATGCCCTATCGCTTTCATCCCATCATGATTAGAAACTCAGCTTGACGGTGTTTTGGGGGTTGCTTGGAGGAGAAGGGCCCATTCAGTTAGGATTTGATTTCTAGTTCATGGTAAAAGCAAACCTCAAATTCATTCCACCACATACAAGAAGTAACTCCAGCACACACCCTTTCATAAAACTTCAAGTTTCTAATCTTTCAGGATTTTCAATAATACCTTTCTTTGAAGCATCAAGTTACATGCAACAAGATTCAAGGTAATTTCATATATGAAGGAGGTTATAGACTCTAACGCATCTGGTCAGAGGATCTAGCAGTCCCCTAAATTTAAATGCACACCTTCTTCTTACCTAAAATTTCTTACTATTTCACACGTCTTGATTCTACTCACTCTATTCATTCAAGGAAGATAATCTCTAGCACCTGGCATGTCAGTTCACAAAGGCTCTGTTGTGAGTTTGGTCAGAGGAAAAGGCAATTGAAGCAGCACCACTTCTGAATGTGGATACTTTACTTCAAGTGAAACTAAGCATCCCTGAACAGCTGCTCTTCCTGCCTGAGATCCTCCAGATTAGTAATACACAATGGGGTATCCATGAAAACAAATTTACACATGCTTGTCTCTTAACCTACACTCATAAGACCTCTAAGTGCAGATTTACAAGTACATGCCTCCATTTCTCAGTCCTAATCAGGGCAGGGGCCAGTCGGACAATTTTAATCTAGTCAGTTCTTCTATAATGCTTCTTTTGAAAGTGCAAATGTATTCAGTGTGATTAATATTTTAGGGAGCAGTGTAAGTGTACTATTAATTTCACATTTATTTATAGACAATTTTATCCATGGGAAATACTAAGGTCATACAAGAGGCTCTGCTCAGATGAACTGAGCCCGGTAGGATACACACACACTGCACACACCTGCTTCTGGGGGATGAGACGAACCACACCCAGCCACATGCAGAATTATAGCTTTCCATGTCATTTCAGATAACCCTTCTACCACTTCATCAGGAAAATTTTTTAAAATAACAATGCTGTGTCAATTTGTAGTATTTATGCACATAAAATGCTGCTACTATTTTTTTTTGGGGGGGGGCTTCATTTTTTAAAAAAATGTGTCATTGTTGAAGATTTTGAGTGTTGTCTCATTTCCCATGGCTGATTTCTCAGTGTGTTGGAAGTATGTAAAGAGATATGAATGTGCTTCTACATAACTGGTGGGGTTACCTGGAAATAAAAAAAGGCAAGATGAATTTGGTTTTTAAACTTTTACTTGGAATTTTCCTTGATCGTTGAGTTTATTTTCTCTAAGTACTCATGTCACAGAGTCCAATATATTATAAACTCTCTATAGTAGTGGAGTAAATATATCAACATATGAATTGTACTCAAAGGAACAAGAAATGACCCCCAATATACACCAGGGATAGTGCCAGGATTACCTGGTGGTGAATGCCAGGCAGGAACTGATATGAGCCAACCATTCAAACCATAGAGGGTTGAACAGAGGGTTTGACTATTGCTTTGCCTAAAACATATAATAGGACAGGCTTTGGGGTCTCACCAAAGACCATGTGTTGACCAATAGATATAGAAACAATTTTGTCATCAGGTTATTTAAACTGGAAGGAAAATAGTTTTAAAATCATTTTCTCTTTCTTTCTTGTATATAAAGTTACAGAACCAGGAAATATAATCTGAAGCAACGTAGAACAATGATGCAGAATGTGCTGATTTGGGCAAGTTTCAACTTACCATATAACAGCAACGTGAGTGAATTTGACTCTCAAATTCAAGTCTATCAGCTCAGACAACGTCTCACATTAACTGTTTTTAGGGACAGTAAGACCCAAGTGGGAAAAACAGGGACCTTTAAAAATTTGTTAGTCAATTAATTACATTGTTTCACTATATTGTCACTGGACTATAGGCCCTTGCTTGAAAACCTTGTATCCATAACTATGAAGCTTTGGAAATGCTTGCAATGTGGTGAACCATGATATTCATTCCTAGGTAATGCAGAATCCTGTTAAATAGAACCCACACAATTAGAGACCTTTGTGAGAATTTCCTACATGAGCGTATGCACCTTAATTATTTCTGTTTAAAAATGAACCTAAGGTTCTTTAAAATTCTAAATTGCCCATTGAATTATCAGTATGAATTTGGAGTAATCAGTATATTCATATTCTACTGAATGCAAATAATTTGAGAATGTGTGCCACATGGATTATTTATACCAATGCTGGAACAGATCATTTAGTTAAAATCTTGAGTTTGCCACTGGCTATGATTTCTATCACATATTTTAGTGTTATAAGCCTCAGGTTACTCATATATAGAATGGCACAATCACGTCTCCTTTACTTGGTGGTTATAAATTTAAACGATATAACATTATGTCAAATACCTGATGTATGTATGCTCAGTGCAAAATATTGGTTCTTTATCACTTATTCTCCCATATCACTCTCTGAAGATTTAAATTTTAAATGGTAATTTATGGCATACATAATACAATAATTGATTTATGAAAGTATTATTATTGTTAGGATTTTGAAAGAGTTGATGCTTTTTCTTTTTCATTTAATTTTAAGAAGGAATTATATGATAACTAGCATATGGGAAGGATAAACAGGAAGAGATTATAGATGTTATTTTTCTACAATTGGACACAATGAGCCATTACCGTCCCTTTGATCAACTACATGGTTAGTTAATTGTACGTTAAAATTGACAAGAATCCAGGTGTGAGAATCCAGTATCTCTAATCTTTAATTTGTTACCTAAAGACTATAGATTTAAAATACTTTACTTTGAGGTTTTAAAAAGCATGAAATGTGTACGTATTGTAGAGAATTTAGAACATTTCATGAAAGAATCAAGGTAAATCTGTTTAAATTCTTTCAAGTCAATTTTTCAGTCCTGAGACATCCAGAAAATATCTTTCAATTTTCTTGTAAAACTCAAATGACTTCATGGACTCAATATTTGGAATGAGGGATTTCCAAGAAGGGTGGCTTTGGTATTTGGATGGAGGTTTTCAAAAGGCTAAAACTTTTGAAGTAAGGATAAACTGGAAATATATGGACTCACATAGGCATAAATTCAAGGTTGAGACAAGTTACAAATTAGGTGTTCTGAGATTGCCAGAATCCTTAGCACAGTTACTTATTAACACTAGATATAAGGACTCTTTTTAATTTGTTTGGGTGTGGCCATATAGAATACTAATGGGCCATGAAAAAGAAAAAAATATATTAGTATACAGACACACACAGAGAGACATATATAAAATCACATTGTCTTCATCCAATCATCCATTGATGGACATGTAGAATTATTCCATATTTTTGCTATTGTGAATATTGATGTGACAAATATTGGAGTTCAGGGATATTTTTGATAGAATCATTTCTTTTCCTCTGGGTTGATACTAATTGTGGGATTTCTGGATTGAATGGTAAATCTATTTTTATTTCTTTGAGAAATCTACAGTCTGTTTTCAGTAGAGGTTGGACCAATTTACATTCCCACCAACAGGGTTTAAATGTTCCTTTTTCTCCACATCCTTGTCAACATCTTTTGTTTTTTGACTTTTTAATAATGGCCATTCTGACTACAGTAAGGTAGTATCTAATTATGGTTTTAATTTGCATTTCTCTAGCAATGTTCAGCATTTTTGCATATGCATGTTGGCTATTTGTATATCTTCTTTTGAAAAATATCTGCTCATGTCATTGGCTCATTTTTTTAATGAGCCAATTAAATTTTTTTGAGCCAACAAAATTTTATTTTGTTGTTGATGAATTGTCTGAGTTCCTTATAGTTTCTGAATACTAGTCCTCTGTTGGATGTATAGTGTGCAAATATTTTCTCTCATCCTATAGATGAATCTGGTTTGGACTCTCTCAAAGAATTACTATTAAGAATACTGCTTAACATGGGAAACAGTTAATTGAGGTAAAAATATGGGATGAAAAAAGAGTAATCAATTCAAAGATGTCAAATAACCAAAAACAGAGGCATGGATTAAGTGAACCAAATTAAATGCTAATAGTGGAGTGGCACCTTAATACTCCAATGCATTAGCTATTACATTGAATACTGTAATTAAATAGAAATACATGACACTAGATTAGAAGCCACAACTGTATGTACTTAAAAGAGACACATTTAGAAAAATAAAAATTAGAATGATGAAAAAAATGTATGCCACCGACACAAAACTGAAGAGAATAAGGATGTTTAAATATCAGATAAGGTAAAACATTTTGCAAGATAAAGAGTGACATTTTTAAATAATAAAACTTTTGTTATACCAGGATTTATAGCAATTCTAAATGGTAAAGGCCCATTAAGATAACTTTAAATATATATAACAAAATCGAAAGAGCAACAAAGATAAATAGAGATATTCACAATCATGTTTGGAGATTTTCAAATAATTCTCTCAGTAGCGCCATAAGTAGATGGAAATTAGGAATATATAGAAGACTTTAACAAAAATTAAGTCAACAAACATCGTCTAATTATCATATAAACAACATTGCACCCACGGAATGAAGAATAAAGATCTCTTTAAATTACTCAAAGATAATTTACTGAAATTGAACATATGCTGATGCATAAAACAAGTGTCAACAATCTCAAATGAAAGGCATCATGGAGAAGATGTTTCCCACCTAGTGGAATTAAGATGGAAATCAGTAACAACAGGGAAGGTAGAAATCCTAAAAATGATTTGGATGTATGAGACACACATTTTATAACTTTTAGATTTAAAGCAAACATCCGAATGGATATGAATAAATACATCAAGAGGTGAGGGAAGGTAGGTCTGTCTCACTAAAAGAAAATGCAGTTCCATAAATGCATATATTAAAAAGAAGAAAGACGGAGCATCAGTGGTTCAAAATGACACTAATCAATTATACCCAAAGACAGCAAAAAGTAGAAATAAATATGGGAACAAGTGGAAAGTTAAAGTAGAATAAAAAGCTAGGAGTAGAGATGATCAACTAATTCAGAAGTTAGTTTCTGGCAAAGACCAAGGAAGAGTAACTAGTGAGTAATCAATTTCATAAGCAGAAAATGTATTACTAAATGTATGTCTAATTTTAGAGACATAAAAAATCATAGAGGTCATTATGAATAACTGAGATAAGTAATTTTGAAAATTTAAGTTAATTATACAAGGACTAGAAAAATGAACTTATTTAAACTCATATAAGGAAAACATAAAGCATTAGAATGTTTTATTTATTTATTTATTTTGTCAGGGCTGGGTTTGAACATGCCACCTCCAGCATATGGGGCCAGCGCCTTACTCCTTTGAGCCACAGGTGCCACCTAGAATTTTTGTTATAAACTTAACACTAATCATCTTTTCTGACTCTATTATCACATTGCTTCATTGATTAATTCTGTCACATATTTAGGGATGAAATTACATCTCTCTTGGAGTTATATAATCTATAATAATAAATAAGAGCAGAAATATTTCTCAACCTTTTGTGAAATCAGAATTGATGCTAAAACTTAGCAAAGTTATGATAATGAAAGGAAAGTACAAGCCAATCTTATTCCTGAACTCATAACCAAAAATCTTGAACAATTATAAACTAAAAAAATGAAGGAAAGAAACTATTAGGCCAAGCCCAAGCCAGCTGTCAGGAATGGCTTGCTATTTGAGAATGTATTTATGTAGGTCAATGTGTTAACAGAACAATTGTAATAAAATAATACAATCATATGGGAATACTTCAAAATATTTAGGAAAAACCATTTGATTTAGTTTAATACCCATTACTAAGAATTTTTTGGAAACTAGGAGAGAACAGTAGTTCATTACTAAGATTAAAAAAGAGAGGGTGGCTCCTGTGGCTCAAAGGAGTAGGGCACCAGCCTCATATGCCAGAGATGGTGGGTTCAAACCCAGCCCTGGCCAAAAACTGAAAAAAAAATTATAAAAGATAATTATAAAGAGGAGATTTTATAATATATACAAATATTTTAATATTAAAATAATACCCTATTCTACATCTCCTGATGAAGTTATAAGTTCTTTTAGGTTGGGAATTATATAATGCAATCAGTTTTGTATTTGTATTTGCCAGTGTACTGGGAAAAAAATACACACTGAGCTAATTACAAAGTGAGAGATTTTATGTCCAATTAGATCTCTGCTTGGAATTCTGTTGATCCGTGTCTTCTTGCCCCTAGATCCTTATCATGTATGGTGACTAAAAGATCACTTTTTACAGAGCGCTTTGCCAACCATCCTAGCCAAAATGATCTCCTAATGTTTCTCTCACCTGTATTCAGCTATGCTACCAGGAATGAGAATGGTTGAGGAGATTATGTGTTCATGTATGCATGCCACAGTATTTTTGAGTGCCTTCTAAGGGTCAAGAGTTCTTCTACATAGCAGGCATTGAATAATTATGAAAATGCACTCCCAAATCTGCTTCACTTCTAGAGGAGAGACACAGTTAAAGTAAATTTCGGAAAATGATACGTACAATAATAAATCATTGTAGTAGATATAAAATAAACTCTTGTAATACCTTTCATCCTTGGGTTCCTCCTGTCATTGGCAACACCTAAGATTGATTATATATGTACACAAATTTAAACAATTATATTTCAATGATCACTCTTTCCTTAACAATACGTGCTTCAAAAAAGTAGTAAAAGGTTGGGCAGTGCCTGTGTCTCAGTGAGTAGGGCACCGGCCCCATATACCAAGGATGGTGGGTTAGAACCCAGCTCCAGCCAAACTGCAACAAAAAATAGCCGGGCATTGTGGCAGGCACCTGTAGTCTTAGCTACTTGGGAGGCTAAGGCAAAAGAATTGCCTAAGCCCAAGAGCTGGGGGTTGCTGTGAGCTGTGATGCCACAGCACTCTACTGAGGAAAACAGAGTGAGACTCTGTCTCTAAAAAAAAAAAAAAAAAAAAGAGAAAAGAAAAAAGTAGTAAAAGGAGATTATTCTTATGATCTTTGCAGTAAGGTCAAAAGCTAAATCTACACATTTTGATCAGCACTTAGAAACAATATTTATACTACCACACATTGGGGTCTTTAAAGATTATTTTTCAGGATTGCTTTGATGTATTCTTTAGTTGGAGTTACGCATTAATAATACGACTTTTCTTTTCCTGTAAACGCCAGAACTTATCCTCCAACTTGTGGGGCACACACTCATTTTTAATAAAGTTCTTGTCATTCTGTAGTGGTGCATTACTAATTAGACAATTATTTCTGTACTGGTAAAACATCACTTGAAGTATTTATTGCAGCTGTTGGACTGTTAAAGAGTTACCCAGTTATAAATCGCTTACTTTACATCAGGTATCATTTGCCACACAGTTCAAAACTGATTATCCTAAAGCAAGTGTTGCATAATTGCTGTAAGTAACTGCAATTATGAAGCCATAACTTTCGAGAATGACATTTACTGACTTAATTGAACTAATTCAGGAATGAAACTTTTATTTATAAACACAAAGGTAATAAATATTGCCTTTTATAGAAGACCTTAATTATACAAATTTTATAATTTATACCTAAATGCTATAGTCTATACATCTGTAAACATTGCTCTTTATAGAAGACTTTAATTACATACATTTTATAATCTATAATATGTTTATATTATTATTTAGTTCAGCAAATATATTTCAGGTACCTGGTATTTGAGAAGAAATGCCTGCAAGAACATCAAGGGAATAAGAAACATAATATAATGGGTGTTAATGAATTCATGCCAAGTTCACGTTCAATGTGAGTTCACGCCCAGTGTGAGGGGGCTAGGGGCTTCAGCTGCTTGGGCAGAATTTAGGCAAAGCACGGTGACTAGCTTGAGAGAGGCAACATATCTATGCTAGTCTGTGCTGATCCAAAAAAATATGAGATTATACTTCATTTTAGTAGCATCTCTAATTACAAAAGGGAATTGTTAAATATGACTTTATAGAGAGGAAAATATTCAAAAAGAGGATTATAAAACACATAAGGAAAGATTGAAGGAATTGAGTCTAGTTAGCACTAAACACACACAGTCAACGATGGAGGGGCAATAAGTGAAGTGTAATTTGTGCTTAAATTCCTCATATTGAGAATTCACGATAAGGCACTAACTTTGATGATAATCATTTAACATATAATGTTGCATCAAAAGTTAATAAAAACTTTTATGAGAGAAACATAAGCGTTAAGGCAACAAAAAGGATTATAGAAGACACAGGTGCATAATTAATGAATAAATCCAACAGACTAGACATATATTAAATTTGCCTCCTGAACTAAAGAGTGTATTCTTTTTCATAAGAGTGAGTGGAAATTTAAAACACTTCAAAAACATAGAAACTTATTAGAAGCATGGAAAACAAGAACTTTAGAAATCTTAAACATTAAAACATTAAAAACACAAACTGCCCCTAATGGTTCTTTGGTGTCAAAGAACAAAGTCAATTCTAAATTGCCACATACTTTATGAGTAATAATGATTACACATTTCATAGCTCATCTTTTAGACGTTAGTTGAAATAGCACTCAGTAAAATTTTATAGCTTAAATATTTACATTACTAAATAGGAAATAATTCTATTAATTGAGTTATTTACTCATCTCAAATAGCTAGAAAAATGATCAACTAAGCAAACCAAAATGAATCTGAAGGTAGGTATAGTAAAGATGGGAATGTATTATAACCTACGGAAAAAATAGCAAAGCCCTTTAACAATTTTTATTTGAAAATGAAAAATGTGTAATCCTATCAAGAAAAGATGAGGAGGGAAAGGACATCAAATTTTATATGAATAAGATAATAAGGTACTATCATGTTTCCCCCCAAATAAGACCTACCCCAAAATAAGCCCTAGTAGGATTCTATGCATTTGTTAAATATAAGCCCTACCCGATAATAAGACCTAGTGATGGGCGTGGCTATGCAGCATATCTGCATTTCCGCACAGAGAGGAAGACATTCCCTGAAAATAAGCTCTAGTGTGTCTTCTTGAGAAAAAATAAATATAAGACAGTGTCTTATTTTCGGGGAAACATGGTATGTTACTAAATGATTAAAAAACAGAGTAAATAGGATATTCTACACAAAATATAAATTATCAACACAGACCATAAAAATGTTGCAAAATTAGTGACTAAATATCCAGGAAGAAAATTAGAGCAGAAAGTGTACCAAGCTCTGTGTTTCCACGTCACAATTCCACGTCAACAATTCTTTCCTGGATGGAGAAAGAATTACCTGTGTTTACCTGGATGGAGTTAAAACACATTCTTCTTTGTAAAGTATCACAAGAATGTAAAACAAGTCTTCAATGCACTCTGTGCTAATATGAAACCAATATATAAGCAACTACCCACTCACAGGGAAGAAAAACACAGGATAATCCAGTGAAGGGCAGGGAGAGAGAGGGAAGGGGGGGAGAGAGGGTGACTGGGGGGTTCTCACCTAATGTGCACAAGGTGAGGGTGTTGAGGACGCCCCTGGGAGAAGGGCTCAACTGTAACTTGAACTTCACCTTAGAAATGAAAACAATGTAACCTAATCATTTTATCATCTTGGTCTGAAATCGAAAAAAAAAGCAAAGCCAAGTGAAACAAAACAAAACAAAATCCCATTGCTACTTCAACTGCTTTACAGTTGAAATTAAAAATTATTTTTGCAATGTATGATATTATATTAAGTTCTACAACAAGGTGTGAATGAAAAATACTATACACTAACCTCCCTTTTGAAACTTAATGCAAAAATGCTTTAGAATGTTAGAGAATAGAAATACAAATTGAAACAGAAAGAAAGAAAAACCATCAACTGTGAGACAGTTTTTAGTAATAAAATAAAGAGCTCATTTTGAGAGATCTACTATTTTAACTTATTGGCAAGTCTGAGCTAATGTGACAGATTTAGGAATCTCTATAGTTCCTAAAAGACAGTTGATAAAATTAAAATTCATTTCTGGCCCAAACTTTTTGAAATACATATGAACATATACACACAAGCAAAGCCACAATAATGCTCAAATGTGAACTACTAGGTCATTACCATTAAAATTTCCAATATTGCCACTATTTTTAAGCACTTTTGGGGAGTACTTGACAATACCATTAGGTAAGAGAAAGACACAATTGGTATCAACATTAGAAAGAATCTAATTTATTATTATATGCTGATGATATAGTATTTTTATACACTGATGATACAGTATTCTGCCTGGAAAACGTGAGAAAGTCAGTGTAAAACTCCTAGAAACAACAGAAGAATTCAATAAAAAAGCTGCTGTTTACATAATTAAAATGTAAAAAAAAAACAACTGCTTTTTAACATGTACATTATAAACATTTAGAAAATACTGGTGAAATCTCTGCAGTTGTAAACGCCGCATCAGAGACCAGGCAACCATCTGTCAGTGATGTGGACGGGCTGCCTGGAGGGACAGGCAGTTTTTCTGGGTGAATTCTGAACTTCTACCCATGTTCTCATTTTGCAATTTGTGGAATCTGAGCCGAGGAAAAAGAGATTTTGACGCTAATGGAGTAATTCTTCTGATCCAGTTGTTTCAAGTCCTGCACCCATTCGGATCATTCTGACATGTGGGAAAACCCTCTCAGTCCCATCGTCCTGGACTCTGAGAACCTTCTTGTACAGTAAACCTGCTGTATGCACATAAAATATTTTAGTTCTCTCTCCACTCTGTGATGAGTTTGAACTTGCCTGGTACCATCAAAATAGACCATATTACACTATGAGTTTTTAATAGCATGGAGGTTTGTCTTCCTATTAAATATTCAGCGTGTATTCAAAGTCTGGCACATTATTTAATGAGCAGTAAATAAATACCTATGAAATGCTCCTCAGTGCAAATAGATTTTCTCCAATAATCAGATTAGGGAAATAACTGTGAGCTCTAGCAAGTGTTAGATCCATAAATCCATACAACACGGTGACTGCTTAGTCTGTACAAGTTAATCATATTCTAATCTCTAAGGATTATATAATCCTGGAAAAACATGTCCTTTGATTATGTCATGACATATTACACAGTGAGAAAAATGCAAAGTTAAGTTTTGGTAGTTTAGATATCACAATACCCATCTGATGAAGAAAATAAAAACAAAAATAAAAATGCAATTGGTCAGGAGAGAATTGTTTCTTCAAATACTTTCAGGAAGGGGTTGAAAAAAAATTAGCTTTATTGCTTATTATATTAGAGGGCCATTTGCCCTGTTAGTGTTTATGAATTATTTTAAAAATATTCATATCCATTTGTGTTAGCTCATAATTTTTAAAGTCCAATTTAATCTTCAAAAATTTTGCTTGAATCCAATATCACTTTTTAAGCTAATTCAATTATGTAATCAGTTATGAGACTGTGGGACATTACACTAATCTGTGATGGCATGAAATAAAGCTGTAAAGAATTCAGTTTAGTTTCATATCAAGAGGCCATCATCTCAGTGATGAGTACAAAAAGCCATTGTCCTTTACAGCTCTCCCCTTCCCAGGCCCCAAACATTATCTTGACTGTGTTCTCTTCCACTGTTGGGATTCTTCTTCTTATACCCCAACGTTTTTTCTCTCATGCAACTCAGCTCATACTCCATCCACATTTCAAGTGTTTCTAATTAAAAATAAAAAAATGTTGTTAGAATTGAAGAAATATATATATGCTCAGAGCAATAAATATGCAACCATTATTTAAATTGTTAGATGTGTGAATACTATTGTGATTATGTGAGAAAATATTTAATACTCTAAGGGGAACTGACCTTCAGCACTGCAGAAGAAAAAATAATTTACTTTATATATTGGTCAGTCTATATTATTGTCACACCTAGAAAATGGGTGCATGTATTTTTCAGTAATTTTGTATATTTGAATTTTTTTTTTTTTTTTTGAGTCAGAGTCTCACTATTTTGCCCTCGGTAGAGTGCTATAGTGTCATAGCTCACAATCACCTCAAACTCTTGGGCTAAAGTGATTCTCTTGCCTCAGCCTCCCAAGTAGCTGAGACTATCGGCACCCATCACACACCCTGCTAGTATATTTGAAAATGTTAATAAAAATTTGAGAAGTATGCCCATGGAAAGGTACAGAAGTGTACTGACTGTATGTCAATTAGAAAGCACTCCGATCTTGAGTGTGCCCGTGTTTACCCCATCATTCACACGTTCAATTCTCTTCCTATATTGCTTATAATTTAGCTTCCAATTAGAGTTAAAACATGGATACAGTATTTTCTAAAATTTAGGAAGGAGCCTTGCCTTCAGTCTACTTAAATTCCTCTTTTAAAAAATGTTGATATCCTAAATGAATTGTTAAAAGATACACTGGTCAAAACAGTGATTTAAACAATTATCATTATCTTGCCAGTCTTCATTCAGGGGTAATTTGTCCTTAATATTGCCCTTTAGACCCAAATGGCTATGGGGCCCCCTCCTGATTGGGAATAAGTGTGAGACAAAACATCAGAGAAGTCAGCATCATGAGTTCTTATCAGGAAAAGCCCAATAAAGTTTTGGTACTATTCCAAAACTTCCTATTACATTTCCTTAGCTATGCCGGGGAAGAGAAGTTGGGAGTTCAGTCTTTCAGTTGTGCCCTTTGCTACCTTAAATTAAATTTATTTTCTGTTCCTAAGAAAAAAGTGGAAAATGGGGTAGTGAGCTACACAGCTTTGGTTGATGATAAATTACAAGTTTTTATAGAAATTATGTTTGAGAATTTGAGTAGTAGTAATATTGACCTTTGCCACAACTACAAGAGGATGCTGTCTAATAAACTCAAATATCATGACCTGGTTGGTTGTACCCTCCCATTAACCTGAAATTTAAAAAAAAATATATAAAACATTTGTATAAAAGTCTAAATATAAATTTCCATAAAAATTTAGTAACTGTGAAGTTTACCCATATTTTAAGAATGTTAAGTGATCTTGGTTTATTAGAAAGAAATGACGTTAATTTAAAAAATGATAATCTTCTTTCTTCTTAATTAGCTTTGGCATAGATATGCATTTCCCCTCTCTTTAGCTGTTGTTATAGAACATAGAACCCAAACTCTGATATAATAATTAAATGTAGGAAGAAATCATGGAAAAGAGACACTATCTTTTAGCTTTTCCAATGATGACCGCACAGCCATAAAACTTATTCCGCTGAAGGCTTTGTCATAAAATCTTTCTCCAGTCCAACATCAAGAGTTTTCCACACACTTTTTTCTAAGATTTTTATCTTTTCGTGTCATAGATTTAAGTCTTTTACCCATCTTGAGTCAATTTTTATAAGGGGTGAAAGTTGTGAGTTGAGTTTCAGTCATTTACGTCTGGTTATCCAGTTCTCCCAGCTCCCTCTGATAAATAGAGATTCTTTTCCCCACTGTATGCTTTCATTTGGTTTATCAAAGATCAGATGGCAAGTAGAGATTGGTTTCATCATCAGCCATTATAACAACAAAAATTCAAAAATGGGAACTTAATTAAGCTCAAAATCTTCTGCACAGCTAAGGACACAACAATCAAAGCAAAAAGACAATCTTCAGAATGGAAAAAAAAAACTTTGCAGGGTATGAATCTGAGGAAGTGTTGGTAACTAGAATCTACAGATAACTCAAATTAATAAACAGAAAAAGAATAAACAATTCTATCTCCCTCTGGGCAAGAGATATGAACAGAACCTTCTCTGGTAAAGACAGAGGAATGTCTAACCAACCTTTGAAAAAAATGCTCATCATCCCTGATCATCAGAGAAATGCAAATCAAAACCTGAGTTATACTTAACCCCAGTGAGAATGGCCCACATGACAAAGTCTCAAAGCTGCAGATGCTGGCGTGGATGTAGAGAGAAGGGAACACTTTTGTATAGTGGGTGGGACTGCAAACTAATACAACGTTTTTGCAAGTAAGTTTGGAAAATCTTCAGAGAACTCAAATTAGACCTCCAATTTGATCTTGTGATACCATTAATAGGCATCTACCCAGAAGAACAAAAACAAAACCATTTTACCATAAGGACATTAGCACTAGGCTGTTTGTTGTAGCTCAGTTTACACATGTGGAAATAGCCTAAAAGCCCACCAACCCAGGAATGGATCAACAAGCTATGGTACATGTATACCATGAAATACTATTCAGCCATTAAAAAGATGGAGACCTTACATCTTTGGTATTAATCTGGATAGAGTTGGACCCATTCTTAGTAAAGCATCACAAGAAGGGAGAAGCAAGAATCCAATGTACTCAATTCTAACATGAAGGTAATAGATGTGCTAATACCTGGTGGGGTAGGGGAATAAGGGTTTGGGGCAAGGGGAGAACAAAGGGGGAGGAGGACGCTGTGTGTTACACACTTCTTAGAAGTGGGACCCAATTATAAGAGGGACTTTATCTAACAACTGCAATCATTATAACCTAATCCTTTGTGCCCTCAAAGAATCTCAAAGAATAATTTAAAAAGTATAAAAATAAAAAGTTATTCCATCTTTTCTTTATCTATTGCTACTATGAAATCCGAAATGGTTCCTTAACTGGATGATTTTTATTACATGATTAAGGAATCTTTTTCCACCAACAAAAGAAGGAAAACTAACAAAGTTTTCTATTGTTCTCATATTTTCACACATCCAACTATTTTATTAAAACTCATTGCTTATCCCCTCTTTTATTCATTCTTTCCCATTCTTTCCCCCACTCTGTTTCTTTCTTTCTAATCATCATTGAAAAGATTGTCTTTTTCTTGTGACTAGTCTGTGACCAAAGACCTTGGAACCTGAATTTTACATACTGAACAACACAGGGAAACAGTGAAATGAGGAAAAGGGAGCACAAATTCATTATCAAGGGAGTGAGGTTGGTGCTGCAGGTGCTCAGATATCTATGGCAAGGTAATGACTGATGAACAGCTCAACTTAGGGAAGAGGGACACAAAGCCTGGCCCTACTGGAGCAGAAAATTAGGTCTTAAGCCAAGCACGCATTGAGCATCCTTTACAAGTTCCTCCTGGCAAGTGTGTCTCAAATTGACTATACCTTGTAATTATGTGGGGGAGCTTTGAAAAACATTTTTAAATTCTGATACCTGAGCCCTGTCTCTAGAGATCCTGATTTAATTGGTTTGATGTGGAGTCCTGGTCTTTCAAGATGAAAACATTTCTTGATTGTTGATTTAATTGGATAAAGATTAATAAACTTTGATGTTTAATTATTGTTATCTAATTTGACTTTCTACTCTGAGCTACACATCTATTATACTGGTATTTATCTAGTGGCTCTTGGCAGAATCTTAAGCCCATAAAGTAGGAGAATGATTGCCCTGGGTGTGGGAATTCTTGCTTTGACTATTTACGGCAGAGTGATTACCGGGGATTGGAATTAAAACATCGTGCCAATCTTTGAAACTGGTCCTTGATATCCCAGGTCAACAAAATTTCCAGTAAGTTTCACATCCTGATGTGCATTTTCTAGAAGTTGTTTATGTCCTTGTTTTCTTCTCAACATTAGCTTTAATAAATCATACATTTTAATAACATTGTGAGTCCCGAGTGTTTTCGAAAAATGTAAAATAAACATTCACCAATATTCTGGATTAGTCTTTCAGGAATGAGGCCTGGAAATACGGTTTTATCTTCTGGAGTTGGGTTGGTGGTGAAGGGAACGGGGATCGTGATAGAAATTTTACAAATGGAGAAAATAATTTAGGCCCAGGGCACTAAATTTATAAAAATTATGTAATAAATTTATTTGTAACCACAAGGCAAGTATATCAATGAGGAAGATAAAGCAGAAAAGGAAGAAGGAGTGGAAACCCAGCCTTATTATTTATTTATATTTTACTCCGATTGATAGTTTAAATCGTCCTGAAATCACTGGGTAATTAGGCAACCTTCTGCACGGCCCTGAAGCAGCAGTCTTGCTCCTACATAATTAATAATATTCTCTTCAAAGTATGAGTGATAATCCCTTGATTGAATGCTCCAGTTTATTACATTACTAAATAAAATGAAACAATAATTAGAACAATGTGTGAGGTAAGGGAGATCCATATCATTGTGTGTTTGTGTGTAGAGAAGCAGGCGAATTAATCAAATGAAATGTAAAATTATTATGGATAATTGCAGGCATATGGAGATGATCCGCTTGCTTGCAATCATAATTTTGTACAGGGGACAATACACATGTCTGTCTTTCCTAGATGAAGCCATGTAAAAGTTGGCTTGTAGCTGAGCTCTGCCATCGAGAATTACAGCAGTTTTTATTATTTTTTAGAGGTCTTTGCAAGGTGCCTATTTAAAAATTGAACATTTCCTCTTAAACTTTATTCTTAATTCCTAATCTGAAAATTAATTTTCTTTTTCTCTGCTCTCTCCTAATACCTTCTTTATATCATCCAGACACACTATGTTCAAATAGCCTCTTTTTGTCCTTACTTCATATTCGTCCATTCCCAGTAATAACCTGTAACTGTCTGATGTCTTCCTTTCTGGGGTCTCCTCCCACACCTAGTAATATATATGCAGGTATAGGGTCTTTAATAAGAGCTTGATAAATGTATGCATTCAATAAAATAAAAGATATCATAAAAATAAAAAATTAATAAAAATAAAACCATGAGTCCTAGGTTCTAAGGTTAATAATTCAAAATGAAGAAAAATCCATTGCCTAACATAAAAATTAAACAATTTCTATTAACTCACTTATAAGTCCTTACGGATTATGTGAAAGGCACTATTAGAAAATTTGATACACATTGAATAAAGTGATGAGACTTGTGACTTCAGATTTGAAAATCTTATTACTACTTGCCTATCAAAGATCCAGTTCCAAATTCTCAACTCGTAGGGTATCTCAGGAGGTTAGGGGGGAAATGTTAAGTTGTTAAATATTTACTGCTTTTGTGTAACTATGCTGTATATTCGGGGAATTCAAAGGATAAGAGGGTCTCCATGAAGGGCCATGTAGGTTGTGTATAGTCAGAAGGCAAATGGTCATTTCTTTATGTGCAGGATGATGGGAATAGCCATCACCGAGAGGCCCAAAGTACAAATACATATGAGCATGTCTATTTTTCTATTATCAAGTGTATTAAAATATCAAAGGGACATTTACTGTTGCCTTGGAGATTCATCAGAGGCTCTAAAATTGAAAAAACTGAGAGAAAAATATTTTTTAAAAGGAGATAGGAGAGATAAGTTTTGGCACAGTTTAGAACAAATAGGCCAAATCAGGGTTGAGGAAGCTTTTGTTGTTGGAAGACTGCATTAATTGAGATGCACAAGGCGCATTCAAGAAACTTCAGTTGGATCTATTTAAAATGCTCCTTATTTGGTAAACATCTAACTATTATGTATTTAATAATTTCAAAAAATGAAAGTGGTTTCTATATTTTAAAGTTCACTAACCATTTAATGACGTTGTGTCTGCTTTTTGTTGGAAAGCATTTGAATATTTGGCTGCTACATAGAGGTCTGCAGTCCGTGATAGCTGACCTCTAAAAGGACATCGGCCATTTGTGACCTTAAGGACATCTTAATTTGGGGTCGGTAGGAGAACACAGATTCTCTGCAAAAAAGCATTTTTGATCATATGGGTATATACCTAGTATAGAAATTGCAGGATCGAACGGTAGGTCTATTGTGAGTTCCTTGAGTATTCTCCAAACTTCTTTCCAAAAAGGCTGTATTAGCTGCATTCCCCCCAGCACTGTAGAAGAGTTCCCTACTCTCCGCATCTATCCAACATGTGTAGTTTGGGGATTTTGTTGTGTGGGCTAATCTTACTGGAGTTAGATGATATCTCAAAGTGGTTTTGATTTGCATTTCTCTGATGATGAAAGATGATGAGCATTTTTTCATGTGTTTGTAGGCCATGCACTTGTTTTCTTCAGAGAAGAATTTTCAAGTCTCTTGCCCACATGGAAATGGGGTTATTTGTTCTTTTTTTATTGATTAGTGTGAGTTCTCTGTGGATTCTAGTTATCAGACCTTTCTTTGTTGAAAGCATAACCTGCAAAAATCTTCTCCCATTCTGAAGGTTGTCTGTTTGCTTTACTTACTGTGCTCTTGGGTGTGCAAAAGCTTTTTAGTTTGATCAGATCCCAGTAATGTATTTTTGGTGTTGCTTCAATTCATTCTATTAATTGTTTCCTTTGCCACTTAAGCACATATTTAGAGTCATTAGACTACATTACATAGCTGGTAGGGATTAAAATAAATCTCATATAGAGAATGCAGAGGGTGCCAAAAACTTGCATACACACTTTAAGAGGCATTATCTGTATATTACTTTTCAAAGTTGAACCGAAGGTACATTTATTGGTCAAGTGTACCGAGACATGCTTCCCATATCCATTTTATGTGTAATTAGTACACTTTTGGGGAATGATCAGTTTTACCTCCAAAAAGATCTCTCAAAATGTGTATACCTTTTTGGCACCCCCTGTAGTTAGCACTAAATAAATCTTCATTGCTACCTATTTGTTGTGTTTTTTTGTGAGGCTTTACATGAATTTATAGTGATGAGCAATGGATACACTTCCGAATGTAACAGGAAGAAATATATCCATTGTGTTTCAATGGAATTTTTCTAATTTTTTTCAAAACACTTATGTTAACAGATAAAATGAAGGTATTACTAAAAATGTAAAACTGGTAGAAAAAAAAATCACCGCGTTAAAATCAAAATGCCTTTTAGAGGCAGCAAAGAACTCATGGCATTCTTAAGGGTCAAGTCTACCTTGAACTTCATTTTTTAAAAAGTGTAAATTTATTTTTTTTCCCTTTTAGCGTGAAGACCTTAACATCTTAGTAAAATACGGAAGGGTCCTTTTATAATGTAGAATAATAAGGCATAACAATGATGTGCAAAGTGACTAAAATGCACATTATCCTGCATCAGAAGGAAATAACTGCAGGACGAAGAGGAAAGTTATAATTTTAGAAGGGTCAAATGTATGTACCTTTAAAGTAACTTATTTAAAGGAGAAATTAATTTTGCTATAATATTTTCTCAAAACTAGGTTATAATTTGAATTCTTAAGACAAATGTTTTCTATTTTGTGCTTCTAATTTAATTTTCATCAAAGGGATTTTGATTTAATACTCTTATTCAAATTAATATTTTCTCTTTTATTTTGATGTTGTGTATGTTCATTAATTTTTACACTCATTATTTTACTCTATCATTTATCCTTTTGTGGATAAATAATATTGATCACATATTATAGGCTAGTGACAGGGCTAAGCCCTTGGCATACGAAGTTAAATATAAATATCATGATCTCTTTCCTTCAGGATAATAGTTTAAACAGGAAATTAGAATGTAATGTTAGTGGGGCTGTGATAGAGGAAGTGCTATGTGCTCTAATAATATATAAGAAAGGATTTTTGAATATGTGTGTGGAGATAAGCAGAAAGAAAAAAGGAGGTGGTGGAATGCTTCCTGGAGTTACATCTCACAAAATGAGCTTTAAAAAATGAAGATATCTGATCTCTGGAGGAATTATGTTTCAGATTCAAGGAGCAAAGGAAAGCCTACAGGCAAGTGGGAACAAAGAGGTAAATGTTAAGAATGAAATTTAGAAGTTTATTAAGAATCAATTTCCACAGGGCTCTGTAGGACAGTAAATGGGCTTTGGACTTTGTTCTGAGGTCAAGAGACAGCTTTTAAGAGATTTTTGTTAAATTCTTTCAATTAAATGTTAAATAAATTTGAAAAATTTTATATGCTAATAAATTATCTCAAGTTTTTGAAGGTAGTTAAAAATATCAGGTGGGTTTTTCCTTTGTGTTTTGGCTACTTAAAATATTTAAAAATTCATGGCTTATAAAGGGACTATAAAATGTTGAGTAAACCTTAGATCAAACAATTTCAGGAAATATTTTTAAACATCTTCTTCTTTTGAAGTCTTTCTAAGTTTAGATCTTTGGGGATTGCAAAGAGTGAATTTTTTTTTGTTGTTGTTGTTATTTTTTAATTATTATGGATTCTAACACAAAAAGTGGATTTGCTATAAATGTTAAAAATTACTGAGATATTTGAGGTCAAATTACAGACATATAATGTCAAAATAGTAGGTGATAGATATTGACACAAAATCCCATGATGTATTTCCAAGAGTAATAGATGAATTTAGCTCAATATTTCATATTATCTACTTCACCCATCATCAATCCAGAAGATTGATGGTGGGGATGGAGTAGGCTATTATTCAGTTTGATCTGGGTTCTGCAGTACTTACAAATGAGATCAGGCTCCTTCTGGGTGGCATGGCTCTGGGTAGAATATTACAAGCTTTAAAATATTCTTTATAAGAATGCTGTGGGAAGGCAAACCCCTACTTTTGGTGTTTCTATTTTAAAGGTTAAATGCAAGTACCTTGCCTGTGTGGAAAAAAATCTATTACAGTTGGTGTGTTGCTGCCATGGGACCTCTACTTCTAACATGTATTACACAGCAGTGGTGTCAAATGAAAGAATAACATCAGAAGTAATAAAGAAATCTCCAAAGTTCACAAAACCAATATTTCTTCCGGGAGGAAGTCAAACTGTCTGAGTAGAGATAGCTTGTTGGATTGCCCTAGTGGAAGGGAAGATGATTAGACAGAGTAGAGTAGAGAGAGAATAACTGTGACTCAGGTGTGGGTCACAGGGAGAGATAAAAGAGGTGCCTGGGGACCCCACTGAGAAGGGCTGGGAAGCTGAAAAAGAGAAAGGTAGAGAAGAGAAGATAGTGGCATGGACAAAATTCAGAGAGGCCTGGAGCCCAGGCAAAGGGTAAGAGGATTGCCCTTCCCCACATGGATAGTTTCAGCAAACAGTGGGACACAAGACCTTTACTCTATAGCTGAGTGCCTTGAGAGTCCATGGCATGTTTAAGCTAGATGCCTCTTGCTCTGCATATTTTCCATTTAGTGGCATCACAGAAAGTAATTTTGGCTCAAGTTGGCTTGTAGCAATGCCCCATCCCACAGCAATCACGAGACTGCTGTGTGGAGACGCCTGTTTCTCTGGGGAGGGGGTGTGTTCCCAGCTGAGCCTGCCACTGAGAAAGGGACATCCATAATCTGCAGTCTTCCTGCTCAAAGGCATTTGGCATATCACCCACTGGTGGCTCAGATAGGTGGGCCAAACCTGATATGCCCTGGACATGAGAGCAGTGTGGGGAAACACAGGGGCAAGCTTGCAGTTCTGGACTCCAGTGGAGATAAAGCCCTCAAATTCATATTCTATGTGAGGGTGTGGAGTATGCTCCATTCCCCACACCTCTAGAAAACAGCCATATTGGATAAGGATGAGGTACTCAGAATTAGCTCAGACACTGGTTGTCACGTAAACAGAAGGACTGGACTCATGGGCTGTTGAATGGGAACAGTGGTCCTTATCCCAAACTCACTACAATGGGAGTACAGCTTTAGTAAAAAAACTTGTGAGTAGCTTCATTTCCTCTGGCAGGAGTGTAGCCCTGGAGGAGTCCTCTGTAGATAGAAAGGTCTGTCTGTCTATCTATCTATCTATCTATCTATCTATCTATCTATCTTTCTTTCTTTCTTTCTATCTATCTATCTACCACTGGGGTCTAGTGACAGAATGGAGTGCACAATTGGAGATCCCCCCACCAGCCAGTGTCTCATGGAGATGCATATCAGTGGGTCACACACATGGACTGTGGGGCAGTTGAGAGACAGTTTTGGTACGGTGGGAGTGCTTGCAGACTGACCTAAGGGGAGAACACTGTGGAATTCCAGGGAGCAAATAGGGAAAGTGCCCACACGACCTACAGAGAAACTGGGCTAGTGGACTGGAATGGAAAGAACTTGGCCTGTGGCCTTAGATTAGGCTCCTTGGGAATAGCCCTCCTGCCTTGGAGTGATTTCCCTGAACTACATGTCACTGGTTCCCTGGGTGGCTAGATAGGCAACCTCTTGGTCCCTCTGAGGTTTAGTTAAGCCTCTCAGGCTCTCCCAATCTAGCCATAATCTTTTTTGCTTCTCCTCAACACCTCAGGTGCAGTAGAGACCAAGCAACCCTCTGAAAGCTCGGGGTGCCTCCTAATGCTTGGGGAAATTCACACGCTCCACCTGGAAGACTAGAGCTTGCCACCCGCACAAAAGTATATTTTGGCAGGTAGCTGGCCCATGTAAGCTAATGACTAATGACGGGAAATGATCTCATAGCTAAACATACCAAGGTCTGACATTTAAATTCCTGAACTTGTCACTGTGTGCTTATGTTGTCAGCACCGTACAAACAACTCAGGTTTCATAACCTTGGTAAGTCAGTGTCTCACAGTTGTATTCATGTTGACATGTGGCGTTATCTTGCTGAATGACATTCATTATTGTTGCATGTTTTTGTGTGCCAGGGAGAATGTCAGAACTTGAGTGAGAGCAATGAACAAACATGAAATTTGTTGTTCAACTTGGCAAAAGAGAAAGTGAAATCAGGGACTTGTTAGTCTATGTTTATTGGGATAATGCCTTGAAGAAAACAGCAGTGGACAAATGGATCAAATTATCTTTTCTAGGGAGATAAGAGTCACTGATGAAATGAGGTCTGTGCAGCCAGTAGCTGAAGAAAACATTGAAAAAGTTAGACAAATTGTGCATCAAAATCATTGACTGACTATGAGAGGCACAGCAGAGTCAGTAAACACCAATGGAACATAAGGTTTGAAGGATCAAATACCATCACAATAATCAGCATCCCCATTGTTGATGGAGTTTTCCCATGTGCTTAGGAAGTTTTTATAATTCAGTTTGATGCTCTTCTATGTCCGAGGTGTCTATCAATAAGAAAACTGAGATTTGGCAAGATTAAGATTAACTTGATCAAACCTTTAGGTTACAGCTTGTAGTCACAACATGTCCGTGTGGACAACATGTCTGTGTGGACTGAAATTATACTTGAACTTCTCTGTGATATTTCCACTGTTATACACACTCAAGGAGCAGGGAGAAAGTGTCTTTCATTCATCAGACACATATATGCTCTCCCATGTAGCTGAGTGACATTTCTGTGTGCCGAGGCAGATACTGCTCCTCCAGCGCTGAATTTGTTAGTATAGACTTATTGAAACCACCATTGGTATGGTTATTGTTTTATTTCTATTGTCATCAGCTTCTCTTTTAAAAGCAATCTGTGACACATTGAGAGATGTTTCTAAGATACAGCCTTGCAACTTGAAAGTGACACTTCAGAACTAAGTAATATAATATTTCACAGAGGGAAGTACTGAATGCATCAATCTTCTCAAGGATTTGGTTGGACTCACAGAAATGACAATGTGCTACTCTATAAAAGTTCTTAAGCTTTCTTCACAATAGGATTTATTTATTTTTTTATGTAGGTGGCCTAGAAATCATTGTGACATTCATCTCAAAGATGATTCACTAACTGAGTCTCATTCATTTGTTGCTTTAAAAAAAGAATTACTTGTGCTGCTGTTACTTGAAGATAGTTTTCTGAAATAAATAAATACTTTCTTATATATTGATATGCTTTACTCTCAGAAATAAATAATTTCCTTTTCATAACTAGTTATAGGCATACTTTTATGAATTTGAACTCCAATTCAGTTTCATTTTCTTTTAATAAACATTTTAAGATGTGTCTACATGAGTTAAAACTCAGGAATTGTAAAGAAAAACTTAATTTTAATCTTATTCAATACCATATATCTAAACATAAGAAAAAAATTTTAGAAATCCCTGCAGTGCTACCAGAAATACCAAGAAAGATTGAGGAAATGATGATGTCACCATGATCAAGTTCAAATGTTTACATTCTAAAGTCCTCATATTTTTTAAAAAATTGCTATTATAGATGATGTATACTAATTATAGCCTTTAAAACTATAAGATGTAAGTTAAAGTGCTCAGGTAGAGCACTGGCCTCTTTAGAGGACATTTGCTTAAACAATGCAGATTGAATAAATGCACAATTCTATTCATAGTGGAACTACTTACCAATGGTCCATTATGACAGGGTAATTGAGAAATCCTTACATCAAGTTTAATTATTCAAATCCAAGTCTAAATCTATATGCCAGTGTGGAATGAAAGGTGAGAGCTAAGGTTGAAGACTTAGATAAATGGCATTTTTTTCTCAAGAGAACCAAAAGTTCAGGGTAGTTGTTAAAATATTTTGATTAACTCAAGGCTCGTGGATCAAGAGCTGTGACTTTTTTATGAATAAAATATTATTACTTTTTAAAATTTATAGTGGAAGTTTTCATACTGCCCAGGAACTTGAGCTTATTATGCATACAATATATAGGCTCTGAAATCTGTGAACATTGGTGATGTAGTTGATTTATTCTCTACAGAACTGGTTCTTTAATTAAGGATTCTGTTAAGTTGCTCAGTGAATAAATACCTCTGTCTACTGACCCATACCCTACCAACAACAGAATAAGAAACACTAAAATAACAAAACACTAAAATTGTACATATTTCTAAGCAATTACAGAATTTCAGATTCTTGCAGAAAATTTTCTACAGAAATAAAAGTGAATCTAAATATTTATTATCTAAGATTTTACAATCACATATCATTCTCATAAATATAATCATTACTGAATCTGGAAATATTTGATAGTTTTATCTACATACACACTCACTTGTACTCCTGGAAATAAGCAGATGAATTAGTCTTATGACTGTCATCTTGTTATGGTTGAGGTCAATAAGGAACTAAATGATCATCAATTTTTCCATTGACCATTCCATAAAGGTCAGTGTAAAGACTTGGATGTTGATTTTTTTTTTTTTTTTTGAGACAGAGTCTCACTCTGTTGCCCTGGGCAGAGTGCTGTGGCATCATAGCTCACAGCAACCTCAGACTCTTGAGCTCAAACAATCCTCTTGCTTTAGCCTCCCAAGTAGCTGGGACTATAAGCTCCCACCACAACACCTGGCTAGTTGTTCTATTTTTAGTAGAGACCAGGTCTAGCTCTTGCTTAGACTACTATCAAACTTCTGACCTCAAGCAATTCACCTGCCTCGGCCTCCCAGAGCACTGGGATTAGAAGGGTGAGCCATCGCTCCTGGCTCCTATGATGTTTTTTGATAGGATTATTATTTAGGGATAAACACAGTTATTGAATTGGTGAAAAGCAGTTCAAAAAGTTGGGTTAGGATCACTTCTAAAAAACAAGATAAGTAAATTGATGTAATCTTCTTGTAAATATCTTGATAAATGAACCTCATACTAATAGACAAATGAGGCTTTCTGGAATAGTACTTATCTTTGGAAGACTTTTAGCATATTCCCAGTTTGTTTATAGTAAACAAATGTGCAAGAATTGATAAGATGTGGCTTCCCAGAGAATATCACATAAGCCATACAACTATCTGGTGCATAACATGGAGATGATTCAGAAACTAAAGTTTCTCACTGTTTGAGGTGCTCTGTAAACTTTATAGAAAACCTGTTTATTAATTAGGACCAGAGAGAAGATACTGACATTGACCAAAAAAGACAGAGAGAGCCATATAAAATGCTCCCAATCTCTCCCTAAGTTATTGTGCTCCCTGATAGTCATAGCTTTGAGATTATTAGTAAGAATTTCTGCTAGGAATTCATACTTATTTATGTCTGACTTTGAACTCAATGTAATGGTTAACATTAGTGATTTAATTCTCTGCATCCACTTCTCCCTTGAGTATTAGTTCACATCTTCTGTAGCAGATATATGGTATTTTTAACTACAATGCTAAACTTATAATGATTGCAATAAAAATCATCTACTACAAGTCTTCAGTAAACTTAATATAATTTATTCTAACTACATGTTAGGTGCCAATGAATCATAATTAATTTTAAAAAGCTTCTAAGGCAGAAAGGGTTTCAGGTCTCCCACAAAATTAGGCTGCCATTTTGTTGATCATTTAATATTTAATAATATTATAGTGAGTTGAATAAGCTAAAGATCTGAGAAACTCATTTCTTTTAATAAAAACAATTTGAAATGCTTTCATCAAACTGGTCAACATAGCCTTGATTATGCTTGACATATTTTAATTTTATTTTTTCCCTCACAATCTGTCTTCGAAGCATCTAAAAACAATTGAAATCTCCACAATTAAAATTTCAACTCCTTAGATATTTTGGTGCACTCTCTGCTAGCTTACTTGTTGGAGATGAAGCTAATAAGGAAGCTATGAAACATTTGCACACAAGATCAAGAAACAATATTCAATTATTTTTCAAAATTTCAGGGAAATCTACAACCCAAAGAATAGGGAGGAAGACCCAAGGAACGATTTCAGTTCCCACTAAAAGAGGCAACATTTAACTAGAGGCTGCAAATACTAACCATGAAATTATTAGGGAAAATACCTGATCTAGTACAGGCAGTGAGAAACAGAACTGTGAGGAGGCATTACAGAGCTTTTCCTATTGTTTGAATTCTGAGTCTGGTCCTTATAATTCACAATTTACCTTATTGAACTCTGTTGACTAGAAGGCAAATCTCATAAAGCCAAGGTCTAGGGTCTGAGAATTTGGACCCATAACCACATTCCAATTCCTTTACATTGGTGAGATGATCCTTACGACAGCTAGGAAATTCATCTGATAGCAGTTAATATACCCTCTATGATTACGTTTACTAGTTTATAATTGGTATACTAATAGACACAATGATGAGATCTATATCAGCTCTTAGTTAATACAAAAAGAATACATTAATTAGATATACAATTCATTTTACTAACCTGACTTTATTGTATTACAATTGGTGGAGAGCTCTCTAGAGGAAATACCTCACGTGAAATGATAAAACTATATGACACCTTAGACTTGTGTTTTATAAAGATGAGAGGAGGACTCAAAATTCAGCAGAAATGAGTGTAAATTAACTGTATCTAAGAAGCCTGGGAGAGTAAACAGAAATATTTTATATACTATAAAGCATCAACATAATGACCAGTGTTAGGGTTTGAATGTTCGTGTTCTCATGCTAAATTCCTATTGAAACTAATTCCCCAATGAAACAGTATTAAGAGGTAGAACCTATGAAGGGTGATGAGGCCTTGAGGACTTTGCCCTCATGGATGGGATGAACAACCTCATAAAAAGTCTAGAGGGAATCAGCGGAGTCTTTTTGTCCTTCCCTCTCCTTGTCCTCTTTGATCTCTTGTGCCGTTTGAGGACACACGCTTGTCCCCTTTAGAGAACACAATAGTCAAGGAAGCATCTTAAAAGCAGAAAAATAGACCATCACAGACACCAAACCTATTAGTCCCTTGATTTGTGAATTCTTAGCCTTCAGAACTGTGAGCAATAAATCTGTGCTTTTTGTACATTACGCAGTCTCAGGTATTTTGCTACAGCAGCATAAAGGAACTAAGAAAATCAGGCACTAAACAAAGATAAACATACACAAAAATACTTTATAACAACATCAACATTTATGGATTACAAAAGTGAAAATCCAGTTATTAAAAACTAAAAAAAATTATATGAAATATGTTTAACAATAATATTCTGGGTTTACTCTATAAAAAAAAAACAACAAAATTTTATCACAGATGTAAAGGAATAATAGTTAGAAAAACATAATCTCCTGAATGGAAATTTTGAATATTATCAAGATCGAAAGTCTTCTTAAATTAGTTCACAAATTTAATAAATTTCTAACCAAGGTCCCATGAGGTTTTGTGTTGATTCAATAAGGTCATACTAAAGTAATTCAGGAAGTATAAATATTTTAGATATATTGAGGAGCACTTAGGCAACTAATTATCAAAATATATTTATAAGGTTATGATAACTTAAAGAATCTAAGAAAGACTAAGAATTGACAAAAAATGGAATAAAATAAAAATAAATATCTCAGACACACATATATCCCCTCATATATTTTCACTGGGTCTGTAATAAAAGTGATCAGTAAATAACCAGATAAAAAGGAATTAGTTGTTAATTGACACTTGAGATTATGATAAATATTTGAAAAAATATCATGATAGATACTTATCTCATTCCACAGTAAATAATCTGCAGAAGCACTGACATTAAATGTAAAATTTGGAGCCATGCATGTTATAATCTAAAATATTAATGACTTTTTGGTCATCTTGAACTATAAGTGGTGTTTCTAAGCATAAAACTGCCAAAAAGAGCTCCAAAAAAACAACGATCACAACAAAATAAGTAGGTCTGGAGTAAACTTAAAATTAATTTCATTGATACACAGAATAAATAAGATAAAGGTCAAATCAAGAAAAATATTTACCCCAATGAATCAGACTAAGCGTTAAAATTCTTCATAAACAACTTATGATTATAGTTCAGTAAGAAAAGCAAACAATCCCAGTAAAAAATGATGAAACTATACACAATATTCATAGACAAATGCTAATTCTTGTTTATGAGTAATATGGCCAATACATACAAACTATAAAACACAAACTTTTTGTTTAGCTTACATTTCTATAGTGAGAAAGAATAAAAAATACTAGTATAAAGATCATGAATTACAAAATGAAATATAAAATGAATGCTGATTTTTAATTATTCCAATTTGAGTCAGTAAAACATATTGTTGCTTATACCTATGTAAGATTTTCATGCTATTTATTATTAGAAGCTAATAAAGGAATAAATTACAGTTGACATGCTTTTGCAACCAGCAATATCTTTCACCTTAGAACACAGACAAACATTTTCTTTGTAGCTATAATAAATGTAAAAAATTTGCAAAATAGCACATGTAAAACATTTGACAGGAAATCTTATCTCAATCAATATAAGCTTGCCTCATCTTTAATTGACTTGATTACAGCAGTATATCTAAGTCATGTCTGCATATGTATTTATTATGCCTGAGCACTTCAAATGTATGTAAAATTTATAATGCTAATTAGTTATAAACACTTATCATAGAGACAGGTATTAACCTAGAGTCTGGCTTCTCTTTAGGACACCACATTAATTACTATTCTTTCTTTTTTTCGTTACCTTGGAGTAGACAAATGTTACTTTTTGTCTATTTTATTTTATTTTTTTCATTTATCATTTATTTTTTTGAGACAGAGTCTCAAGCTGTCGCCCTGGGTAGAGTGCCCTGGGTCATAGCTCCCAGCAACCTCCAAATCTTGGGCTCAAGTGATCCTCTTGCCTCAGTTTTTCTATTTTTAGTAGAGATGGGGTCTTGCTTTTTGCTATGGCTGGTCTCAAACCTGTAAGCTCAAGCTATTCACCTGCCTGGGCCTCCCAGAGTGCTGCAAGTACAGGCGGCGTTTTGTTTATTTCAATAGATTTAGAGGGTAAAAGTGTGTTTTGTTCATGGATGAATTCCTTCTTTGGAAGTCAGATTTTAGTGTGTACCCATCACCAGAATATTGTATATTGTACTCAACACGTGATGTTTATTCTGCAGCCCCTTCCATGCTTTCATTTTCTGAGTTTCAAAGTCCATTACACCACTTCATGATCATACAGACTATCATTTATCTCCCACTTCTAAGGGAGAACGTGTGGTATTTGCTTTACCACTCCCAAGATACTTCAGTTAAGGTAATAAGACTCCAATTCCATACAAGTTGCTGCAAAGACATTATTTTATTCCCTTCTATGGCTGACTAATAAATACATCATACATTTCTGTATTCATTCATTACTTAGGTTTATTCTATACTCTGTAATTTTGCCACAGTAAACAATTGATATACAAGTGTCTGTTTAATAAAGTGACTTCTTTTCCTTTGGGTAGACACTCAGTAAAAGGATTGTTGGATGGAAAGATAGGTTTACTTTTAGTTCTTTGAGAAATCTCCATACTTCTTTCCATAGAGGTTGTATTAATTTACATTCGCACCAACACTGTATAGGCACTACCTTTGCACCACATCCATACTGACATTTATTGTTTTTTGGCTTACTAATAATGTCCATTCTGGGCAGCACCAGTGGCTCTGTGAGTAAGGTGCGGGCGCCATATGTAGAGGGTGGCAGGTTCAAACCTGGCCCTGCCCAAACTACAACAAAATAAATAGCAGGGTGTTGTGGTGGGTGCCTGTAGTCCCAGCTACTTGGGAGGCTGAGGTAAGCAAATCGCCTAAGCCCAGGAGTTGGAGGTTGCTGTGAGCTGTGATCTCACAGCACTCTACCAAGGGGACAAAATAAATAAATAAATAAATAAATAATGTCCATTTTGACAGGGATAAGGCATATCTCATTGTGGTTTTAATTTGCATTTCCTTGATAATTAGTGATGTTCAGGATTTTTCATGTTTGTATGCCATTTGTATATCTTTGTTTGCAATAAATATCTTTCTGTCTTTTGTCCACTATTTGATACGTTTTTTTCTTGCTGATTTGTCTGAGTTCTTTATAGATTCTGGATCTTAGTCCTCTGTTTGAATAGTTTGAAAATACTTTCTCCTATCATGTAGGTTGTCAATTTACTCTTTTGATTATTTCCTTTCCTGTGTAGAAATTTGTACTTAAGTCTCATTTATTTATTTGTGTTACTCTTGCATTTGCTCATGCGGTCTGAGTCATAAATGCTAACTCAAGATGGATTAATAATCGTAACTATTTTGGGGGGGTGAGCAGAACTGTGTGTGTTTTGTGTTTGAGTCTATTCAGGCTGCTTTTAACAAAATACCCTAAACTGTGTAGCTTATAAACACAAGAAATTTATTTTTTACTCTTCTGGAAGCTGAGAAGTGGGATATCAAGCCACAGGCATATTTGGTATCTGGTAGGGAACTAGTTCCCCAAAGACAGTGCCTTTTATCTGTGTGTTCACACAATGGAAGGAGTAAGGCATATTTCTTGGGCTCCTTTGATTCAGGGACTAAATGCATTGATGAGGGCTTCACCTCCATACACTGATTGTGATGATCAAACCCCCTGTAGTAACTGAGCCCCCTACCCTTGAAAAAGAAACCTCTTGGTGTAGTCCCAAGAGAAGAGCCTAAAATAGGGAAGCATGCAGGGAGGGGTTGAGGCCAGAAAAAGTGTGTGGAAAGTCCTGAGATTTGGGGAAACTTTCTCAACTTGTTCTGAACTGTGTATCCCTTATGTGACCCCTATCTTGTGATCCACCATGAGGTAACATGTCCCCTTTACCTTGTGACCCCTGAGCTATGCTGAGTTGTACTGAGTTGGCAAATTGCAACATTTTGGCTTCTGTATGAATATGCTTGCTTGCATCAGCAAATATTAACAGGACATAAACCCCTTTGCTTTGTTGTTTGACACTGCTTGCTTTTTAGAGGCATCAGCCCCCTGTGCAGGTGTATCAAATTATCAATAAATTTCTATTAATTAATTACATCTGAAGTTGGGTCCAATTTCTCTCAGCTGTGTGGGACATAACACTGATGAGCACACAAAGTTCTACCTCCTAATACATGTACCGTCACCTCAGCCGTTACGACTTCAGCGTGTGAATTCTGGAGAAACAAAAACGTTCAGACCATAGAAGAGTGCTTAGCCAATTTTAAACAAAAGTCTTTGGTTAACAATTTTGTCACTTAATGCCAGCCCTGATAGCAAGAAACATAGCAACACTGAATTTTATTGACTGCAAATTAATCTAACTTTTCTCCATTGTTTTGAGAAATGGGAGACTAGCATATTGATGAATGACATTGTCATCAGAGTTCTCTTGAGGACACACAGGGGTCTTTCTTTAGGTATTTATTAATCTATAAGCAGAAGTATATCTCACATCATTTTATGTTTATTATTACGTTGGTGCATTTTTTAGGCACAGGATATTGTGATAATTGATTCACTGTATTCATAGATGCTAAATATTGTCACTCAAGCCAGGCTTTAAACCAAGAGTAACATACAGATTATTAATGATAATTACTTCAAGTGGTATGGAGAGAAATAAAAAATGTTATGAGAACATGTGAAGAAGGGATTAGGTTAATTTTATGCTAAAACTTAAAGGTTGACTGGATATAATTTAGAAAAATTGGGTTTATGGCTGGGGATGGCGGGTGAGAGAAGGGAAGAACATTCTAGCCTAAAGCCTTCAAGGTGAGACAGGAAACAGTTATTTCCAAAAGCTGAGAGGTCAGTGTGCTGTGAAGTAATGAACAAAGAACAACTTATGACAAAATAATGCAAGAGTTGTAGTCAAGAGCAATGCCATTTTCCTAATTTTACCCTTAGTTGGCAGGTAACACACAAAAAATTCTAAATCAATAGTTCTTCAGGGACTTCTAGTTCTATGTCTGGCAAGGCGCTGAAGAAACAAGGTCCCTGTCCCAGTCAACAAGTAAATGGATATGCTGGATGCATCACTCTTGCCCCACTGCAGTTGACCTTGAACTTTGGCAGTGGTTTAAAACATTGCAAATTCCCATAGATTAATGTCCATCTTTCAATTACCCGGGAGTTGTAAAAAATCTCTATTTGCTTTGTGCGCCTGGTGTTTATTTCAAACATGAGCTCAGTCTTCCAACTCTCTTCCTTATTCTCCAGCTATTACCTCACTTGTTAGGTTATGAATTCATTTCTCCCATATCCTGATTTAAGAATGAAAAACAAGGGTGGCATCTGTGGCTCAAGGAGTAGGGTGCTGGCCCCATGTACCAGAGGTGGTGGGTTCAAACCCAGCTCTGGCCAAAAAAAAAAAAAAAAAGAAAAGAAAAAAGAAAAAAGAAAAAAAAAAGATGAAATCTTATGGTGGTTAAATTGAAGCATTCCCTTCAATACCCCTAAATTACTTGTGGTGTGCTGGCCATCCAGCAGAATTTCGCCCTGTCATATAGATGTTTTCTCTTGGAAATCTAACTCCCTGGATACCCATGGCAGTTCACAAAGGGGAAATGTGTATTATTAGAAAGGAGAATGGCAGTGAGTAGGGTTTGTCAGCTTTTTAAAGCCGTGAGAAACAGCATTTGCTATTCCCCCACTTGACTCTTGGTGTCACATGAGAGGATGAGGTGACAACCTTGAAAAGATGTTCTCTTGTAGCTTTTGTCTTCAATTCATTCCTCAGCTCCCTTGGGTCTTCCTCTTTGTAACACACAAGACCAATAGATTCCAAGTCGTTTAATATTTTAAAGGAAATTAATATTTTAGTTAGTGATGGATCAAACTACTAAGCTGAATCTTGGCTTATAGGCTGATGGATTGAATTCAGTTCAGGTGAACATAAACCAGAGTTATTACTCTCCTGATACACACACACATACAGACACACACACACACACACAGAAACTGCTGTATAAGTTGAGTCTCGGTTTATGACCTCAGGAAAGAATGCAGTTAGTATTTCACTGGTACTTTCTGACAATACTTTCCTTTTTAGAGGGATCATTTACAACCATTCCTTTTCATAATAATGTGTTTATTTAGAAGAGGGATGCATTTCTTTCTATGATTTTTTTTGTGTGTGTATGATAATCAGGTACATGTGTGAGATGCTGTTAACTCTGTACTCAAGACTAATGCTATTTATAGAAACAGTTTTAAAGCATATCTTACATCCTAATGATGACTTTCCTTCCTCCAACTTCAGGCTATGAACTAGTCAGTAAAGCTAGAGTTAACAATAACTGCAACAATAACAATAAAAATAACTAGTGTTTTGGGGAAAATTAAATCAACTTCCTTAGCAGGTTGCCATATATTTCTCCAATAACCACAATGAAATTGTTTTTCCCCAAAAAGGAGTGAGTTCCAATGGCTTCGTTTGATCACAAATTTGTCCTTCCATGGGTGCATTTTGCTGTGTTCACATGTTGCCCAGACATTTTCTTCCCCTTTATTCTACAGTCTCACTTACTGTGTTTCCATTGATGACTGGTTTTATACTGTTTAGTTCTTAGGGATTTTTAGAAAATTTTTAAAGCTCCTAATACTTAATTACCATGATTAGAACAGTGACTCTAGAAAGTTTGTCTCAGTTTTGACCATTCTCCTAGATTCGTTTTATCTCTAACTACTTTCTGTAAAGGATGATTGTATGTATCTATTTGCCTGGAATAAGTCTTGATAATGCCTGTCTTACTCAAAAGAATCCTAGTTTGGGTAAGTGAGAAGCTCAGTAACACATCCAAAAGGTCTAAGCTTTCAAACTTGGCTGTGATGTTGACAGCCTGTTTTAACAATGAAGACAATATAGCAAAGATCTTACTGTCACCAAATCTGGCTGAATTTGGTGAGAATTTGAAAGAGAATACTCTTTCCAGAAGCTGAGCTGGGAATCAGAAGCTCTTTCTAAAACCGCTCCTGCTGCATCCACTAAAGCTTGGGTGTCTGTTAAGCACCCTTTCCAGGATGCTGTTTTCCTGCCACACCTGTTTCATTCTGTTTCTAATCTAGGGTCATGATTGCTTCTGATTGATAGGAACAAGAGTTGAAGTTTTGGAAGTGTTTTGAAGTTTTGGAAGCCTCTATGGCTTGGAAGAGTTGTGGAGATAGAGGATTTTTCACAAACACATGAAGGTGTTTAGAGTGTGTGTGTGGGGGCGGGTATTCAACAATCACAATTGATTCTCATTAGATTTACTCCAACTTCATGGAGTAAATGTGTGGGGAGGTATTCAACAATCACAATAGATTCTCATTAGATTTACTCCAACTTCACGGAGTAAATGTGTGTGTGGCGGGGGGTATTCAACAATCACAATAGATTCTCATTAGATTTACTCCAACTTCATATCGTTATATGTAGGAAAGAGGGGATAAACTGGGGAAGGGTACAAAGAGTGCTTCAAAAGTCACTCGCACGTCATCTGTAAAGAAATGTCTGAAAACTATAGAAATAAATGAAAACCATGAAAAATGCAGTAAATAAATGAACAAAACAGTGATTTTAAGTTCCCACAAAACTCTGCCTCTTAACAAAAATCCAGATTTTAGTTTAAAGATAAAATTTGAATTTTATGTTATCAGGATTTATTCTATGTTTATAAAAATTCAGATAAAATCATCATCTGTTTAACAGACTTTCTTCATGCAGTTTATTTTGTTAGGTACATAAAGGTTTCTGAAACTGCCCTTTTTTTTTTTTTGAGACGGAGCCTCAAGCTATCCCCCTGGGTAGAGTGCCATGGCATCACGCTCACAACAACCTCCAACTCCTGGGCTCAAGCGAGTCTCCTGCCTCAGCCTCCCAAGTAGCTGGGACTACAGGCACCTGCCACAACGCCCGGCCATTTTTTGGTTGCAGCCATCATTGTTGTTTGGCGGGCCCGGGCTGGGGATTTGA
>CAUYTI010036734.1:0-17222 GCA_963575145.1 Galago senegalensis | reverse complement strand
AGAGTGCCGTGGCATTACAGCTCACAGCAACCTCCAACTCCTGGGTTCTAGCGAGTCTCTTGCCTCCGCCTCCCAAGTAGCTGGGACCACAGGCGCCCGCCACAACGCCCGGCTATTTTTTGGTTGCAGCCGTCATTGTTGTTTGGCGGGTCCGGGCTGGGGATTCGAACCCGCCACCTTGGGTGTACGTGGCTAGCGCCTTAGCCGGTTGAGCTATAGGTGCCAAGCCAAATTATTTTCAGTATATTTGGAAGAATAAATGGAAGAATGATGGGAAAAGACACATACTGTATGCTGGCTTTCTTACATGTCATTCTCACAACAACCCTATAAAGGAGGCCCTGCTACCCTCATGTCACAAAGGGAGACACTGAGACTCAGAGGTGCCATGCCTCAAGCCAGGGTGGCAGAGCCAGAATTTGAACCCAAAGAGCCTGTAGCCCCTTGACTCCCACATTATTCCTGAGGTGTGCACTGAGCCCCAGTGCTTCTGGTCAGGGAACTCCTCCTGCTCAGTGCCCCCTAGCTCTGGGCCCACAAGGTGGCTCTGCCCATCTCCCTAGAGTAGGGGGAGGATCACCCTCCCTCTCCTTGGTCCTAGTTGTTTAAGATGAGCTTTGGTCTTAATTATGTTTTAAATTTGCTTTTAATCAAGTTCTGGCCCCTTTCTCCTTTTTCACGTTTGTATCCTGAACACATATGGAGGGAAGGGTGTTCAGGGGATGGACCCCTTGCTCCCCACTGCATTGTTCCTCTCTTCCTGGACCCCATCCAGTAATCCAATTTAAAACCCTTGCTCTGGTCTGGAATTTTAATTTGGGGCTTGCAAAGAGGGAGCTGAGCAACACAGAATAGAAATTCATTGTCTCATCTAATCAGGGACAATCAGATGTTTATAACGAGTTTCTCCAAGCTGCAAATAGTGGCTTCCGGGGCCAAGAGTCAGGCAGCAGCAGGCTAGGTCAGGGGCTTTGCAGCACAGGCAACCAACATCCTCAAGTCCAGAAAATGTTCTGGGCCCTCAGCTTTGGCAACATGGAAGGAAACCTGGCTTGGAACTTCAGCTACTCAGGGAGATGGGGCCTCTGAATCAGGGCCTGCTCTCTTAGGGTCTAGAGCCCCAGAAGGGACAGGGAAGTACTCAAGTTTTTATAGCACACTGAGGGCAGAGTTGGATTCAAATCAATTGGACTCTCCTGTCCTCCTAGCTTGGGCCTTGGCACATGGGCTCTTTCTCAAAAAAGATCATCTCTTCATTGTTATACTCCTATTTCATCTATTCACCAGTGTTTGCCAGTACCTTATGTGCCAGGGCTTGTGCTGGTGCTGGGAGTACAACGAGGAAGGACAAGCCCTGTTCCTGCCCTCATGGAACTCTCAGTCTGGTCCTATCCCAGGCCTTAGTTCCTTCCTCTACAAAGTAAGGACATTAGCACCCTCCTGCCCAACTGCCCAGTGCCTTTTGTTTTGCAACTCCAAGGGTTATCATTTTTTTTTTTTTTGAGACAGTCTTATTATGTCACCCTTGGTAGAATGCCATGGCTTCACAGCTCACAGCAACCTCAAACTCTTGGGCTTAAGCATTCTCTTGCCTCAGCCTCCTGGCTATTTTTTGATTGGAATTGTTATTGTTGTTTAGCAGGCCCCGGGCTAGGCTCATACCTGCCAGCCTCAGTGTATTCACTTAGCTACAAGTGCTGAGTCAAGATGATCATTCTTTTTTTTTTTTTTTCTGTAGTGACAGTCTCACTTTGTTGCCCTAGGTAGAGTGCCGTGGTGTCACACTGCTCACAGCAACCTCCAACTCCTGGGCTTAGGCGATTCTCTTGCCTCAGCCTCCCAAATAGTTGGGACTATAGGTGCCCACCACAATGCCCAGCTATTTTTTCATTGCAGTTTGTCCTGGGCCGGGTTTGAACTCGCCACCCTTGGTATATGGGGCCGGTGCCCTACCCACTGAGCCACAGGCACCGCCCTTGGGTTATCTTTCTTACAGGCCACAGTGTGCACAGTATCCTTGAAGGTTTTGCCACCTGCAGCACCATCCCTGGCATCTTTGCTGTATGGTGAGAGAGGCCATGGAAGGAAGTACTGCCCTAGAGAAGGTGACCCCATTGGCGAAAATTCCAGCCTTCTCTCAGGGACAAGATCATGGGCGTTGAGGCTCCTGAAGAGTGGGAAGCCCAGGGCTAAGGCAGCCAGACCAGAGCAAGTTCTTGAAGGTTATCAGTGTATCATTGTGGCTGCTGGAAGCCTACTCTCTGTGAAAGCCCTGGCTAAGATCCAGAACTTGGAGACCTCAGCCCTGGGTTTAAGCTCGGCCCCTCCTACCATGTTTATGCTCCCCGTACTTCCTCTCAGATCCCTCCTATTGTCCCAGGGCTGAGACCTTTTCAGATGTTGAGCCTTGTGTTTTTAAGTTTGTCTTAATGCAGTGTTTTAAAACACTGGCTGCACATTGGAAATACTTCAGGGGCTTTTAAAATAAGCCCATACCTCAGATCAAATACATCACATTCTCCAGGAGGGCTAGGGGGCATGAGTATTTTTCAGTGCTCCCCAGACCATTCTATGCAGATTCAGAGTTCAGCACTTTTCCCCTAAAATGGTAAAAATTATTCCTTCCCATGATTACAAGCTGCTGAGTGCCCACCAAGTGCCAGACCTACGATGAGCCTGAACACTCCGTACTGTTCCAAATCCTCACCACAAGTCACTGGGTTACTTCTTTTATCCTTGAAACTGAACCTCAAAGAGGTGATTTAAGCCACTTGCCCTGGGTCTCACAGCAAAACTCCACACACAGCCACAAACTGCCCCCTCCACAGTGCCTTCCTCTCTGCTATCATTAGTGGGATTTGCTGTCCTCTGTGGAACTGGGCTGAGGGAAGAGTAAGTAGGGCACTGGTCTCCCATGACAGGGGCTGGCTCTGTGCTGACCTAGTGATCTTGGGTAAGTCTCCTTCTTCCTTGACCAATGAAGACAAGACACTGCTCACTCCCACCCCCATGAGGCTCAGATGGATGGGGTAGGGGGAGATGTAGTTTTGGTCTTATTTATGGGGGTTCCATGGGTAGCATTCCCACCATCAGTGGCCTCTCTGGGGAGTGAGCATCATTTAAAGAGTAAAATTAAAAATGCTTCTTCACACAGCTGCCCTGCTTTTGCTGCTAATGGCACTTAACCCAATTAAACTGATGCATTGTTGGCGGTGTGGCCAGGTCTGTTCAAGAACTGAGCTTTAGGCTGGGTGTTCAGAGGGATAGGAGGTATGAACCAGGGGGCCAGGGGCTTGGGGGCAGCAGACCACTCCTCTGTCAGGAGGGAGAACCTTCCACCTAGCTCCCACTTACTTCCTGCTTCCTTTCTAAAGCTTTGTCTAAAACAGAGTTTCTTGGCCCTCAAACCATTGACATTTTGAACTGGATGATTCTTTGCTGTGGGGGGCTGCTCTGTGCACTGTGAGACCCATTAGATGCCTATAATATACCACTCTGCCAATTGTAACAACCAGAAGTGTTTCTGAATATTGCCAAATGTTGCCCGGGGGCAAAGTTGCCCCATTTGAGAACCACTGATCCAATGGGAAAAACCTTGGTGACCATTCAACTATGGTGAATAGAACTCCCACCAACAGGGAGAGATTGGAGACTTCAGAGAGTTACAGACAGAATGGACCAACTCCAGCAAGACAAAGATCCCTTCAGTCCAAAGGGATAATCAGGAAGGCTGCTTGGAGGAGGCACTAAAGATTTGGAGGGAAAGTTTGGCATTGAAGCAGCTGGAGGCCAGTTCAGCTGGGTCCTCTGGTGCATTCATTGCTGGGGGTGAGACGTACAGGTTGGCTCAGGAGGACCAGGCCACGGGTTCACCTATTGCCAAGGCCCAGCCTGGAGTAGGACACAAGTTCTACAAACTTGTGAACATTTGTAGAACAGACATCAGGGCTGTGGCTCTGAGACTGACTCCAGACTAAAACTCTCGGAGGTACAGTGATGGTGGACAGACAGGCAGGGGAGACTATTGTGTTGGCTGCCGCCACTCACCCTTCTCTGGGCAATTAAAAGGTGTTTGTGTGGGGCTGGCAGTGGCTTCTGCCTCTCCTCCATTATGAACATTAAGAGATCTTGACCCTTCCACTTTTCCCACTCTTGAAAGGATCTGCAGACACATGGAGCCAATTAGGCGCACGCGTAGGCGCCAAGCGCCTGAGCAGCCTTTTCTCCCTGATTGCTGCGTTTACAGCTGATTATTCTCCCCTCACCCAAACAGTGTTGCTGTTTCCTGGCAAGGGGCCGCCCAGAGAAGCAGGCTGGGGGGTCCCAAGGGATGGGGGAAGCATTAGTGAATGGGCATCCGGTGAAAGCCTATTATGTGGGAGCTCTTGGGGCCCTCTGCCTACAGGGAGAGACATACAGAGAGCTGGCCAGCAAGGAAATAAAGAAGGGGTCTTGGGTGGGCATGAGTGCTCAGGAGAGACCAGGTAGCATGCAGAAGGAGAGAGCAGCCACTCAAGAATGAGAGTCATAGAGGGTTTCTCAGAGGAGGGGGCCTGGATGTGTGTGGAAGAGAAGGTAAACTGCTGTCCATTCTCCACACACCCAAGGACAAATCAGTGTGAGTCCTAGGCAAAGATACACTGCTCCCAGTAGCCAGGCTGGGGTAGCTGTCCCCATGAATGTGGGCATAGCCTCCCCTGCCTACATCCATGTCTGGCACCCCAAATCTGGAGACCCCTGAAAGACCTCCAGCTGTTCTGGCAGGGCTAGCTAGTCTCTTGTGGGGAGTCAAGGGAGACAGTACAGGTGGGGCATGGCTGGGGCAAATGATCCTTCATCTTCACCTGCCTGCCTGAGCTAGTGGTGGTCAGACAAGTACCTGGCTCAGGCCCACCAGACCTCAGGAAAGGTCCAGTTGTTGATTTGGGACTGATCTTCTTTGGTCCATAAGATTACCCCTGTAGAGCAGGTTTCTCTCCTGGACCTGCTGCAAGATTCAGTGGCCTCAACAGGGTCAGAAGGGCTGTGGTCATTCCTTGACATCAAATAGCCAAAGGAAGGGTCTGGGGGTTGAAATACAACATCCCTGAGGCCCCCAGAGCCTGGTGTGACAGCCTCACAGCCTGCCACTGAACTCTCCCTATGGCTGACGGCCAGGGGAAAAGGGCTGCATGCAGACATGTGTAGCTCAACACCCTGCTTGCCCTGACTAGCATCACCCACCTCCAGTGGGGACTTTTTGGCTAAGAGCCCCAGGTCCAGGTCTCACTCTAAGAGCCTCTCCTGCCTGATGGCCTTGCTCTTGATGCCAGGTCCATTCCCTGGGAGTGCCATTCATTCTCCCTGTCATTCAGCAAACCTCCACTGCCCCAGGTTGGCCCTGAACCAGGGGTGGCTCCAGGGTCTACTTGCTATAGAGGCAGGATTCTGATTTTTCAGATGAGGAAACAGGCTCAGAAACTAGATGCCAGACCCAGCCACTGCCTGGCTGAGACAAAGTCACAATTCCCATTGCTTACACTGGCTCCTGAACCTGTATACTTGCCCTTCCCAGGTCCCTGGGGGGACAGGGAGGAAGCAGAGTGGTGCTGACAAAGGGGAAGGCCAGGTGCTGGGGGAAGGGGCATTGAGGACAACCAACAGCCTAGAGGTCCTCCATTGAGGGGTGCTGGGAAACAGCTGGAGAGAGAGATTAGACTCAGTTGGAGAGGGTTCTGAATGCAGGCTGGCAGCTGTTACCCAAAGATTTTTGTTTTTGTTGTTGTTTTGTTTTGAGACAAGGTCTTACTGTGTTGCCCAGGTAGAGTGCAGTGGCATCATCATAGCTCACTGCAAACTCTCAAACTCTCGGGCTCAAGCGATCTTCCTGCCTCAGCCTCCCAAGTAGCTGGGACTATCGGTGCATATCATCCATGCCTAGCTCACTTTTTTTATTTTTAATAGAGACAGGTTCTCACTGTTGCTTAGGCTGGTCTCGAACTTCTATGCTCAAATAATCTTCCGACCACAGACTCCCATAGTGCTAGGATTATAGATGAGAGCCACTGCACCCAGGTTTGAGTGCCCCCCCTTTTGTTTTTAGAGACAGAGTCTCACTTTATTGCCCTTGGTAGAGTGCCATGGCATGACACAGCTCACAGCAACCTCCAACTTCTAGGCTTAGGTGATTCTCTTGCCTCAGCCTCCTGAGTAGCTGTGACTACAGGCGCCTGCCACAGCGCCCGGCTATTTTTTTTGTTGCAGTTTGTCCGGGGCCAGGTTTGAAACCACCACCCTCGGTATGGGGGGCCAGCACCCTACCCACTGAGCCACAGGCGCTGCCCCTGAAGTCCTTTTTAATACCCCTGCACCCCATCCCCACAGGAGAAGAAATCCAGGACAAGGGGATGGGAGTCAGCTGGGTGGAGAAACAAACCCCAGCCCCTGAGGGAGATGCATGGGACTCTACTCCTCAGAGGACGCTTCTACTGAGGGAGGATCCTTCTTACTTGTGACCCTTCTCTGGGGCTCCTAGCTGACAAAAGGGGCAGATCCAAGGAGGCAGAGGAAAAGGGCCTATAGGCGCCACAGGGACAAACCAGTCTAATTTAGGATCAGAGAAGTGAAAAATTTAATTGAGTTTTAATAGCGTCTGGCCTTTTGTTCTGAAATTCTTATGTGCAAAGACTGAGGGAGGGTGGGGTGCAGGTGAGGAAGGGTGAGCTAGCAGCCAAGCTGATCCCTGCCCCCCACCCAGGGCCCAGATTTCAAGGAAGACAGACAACAGGCTGTGGGGTCCTGGGGTGCAGAGCAACTAACACGGGACAGGCAAATATAAGAAGAGACCCTAGAGGAGGTCATGTTTGAGCTGCATCGGGAAAGTGGGTAGAATTTCCAAAGGTAGAATAAAGGAAGAAGGAAGGAGTCTCCTTCTTCCCAGCCTGGGCACTGGCCTTAGCACTAAGAGTGAGCAGAACAAACTCAGGCAGAGTCTGCTGAGATGAGCATTAGGGGCTAGGAAGAGGCCTAGAGGGTGTGGCTCATGTATCAGTGTTTCCATTGCAAGGGAGAGGATGTGTGGGGTGGCAAAGGCAGGGTGCAGGGCTCACCACCTGAGTTCTGGGATGATAGCTGCATATCCACAAGCATAGCCCTGGGAACAGAGAGTCATCTCTCTCACCCCACTTTCTGTGCCCTAAAATCCATAGCAAGCATTGCCACTGCAGTGCTACTGGGTGCTTATGGGAGGAGGGAGCCAAGATTCACAGGGGTGATTGTGGAGAAGATTCAATGCCATAGACCCAGCCTGAGGGTGGAGGGCATGGGGTGGCAGGAGGACCCTCAGGTTCCTCCTTGACCCTTGGCTGTCTTCACCAAGCTAATACCTATAGACTTTGCCAGCTCCAGGTGCCCTGGTGACCCCAGGGAGGGGCCCCTGGGGTTTTCCTGGAGGAAGCTGGTTAAGCCTGGCTCACTGTGTCATGGAATACCAGGTGCCTCAGGTGCCCTTGCTTTAGCCTCTATTTGGTGAGCCCTGAGCACGTGCTGTATTCTGGCTCTATACCAGGTTAGCAGGTATAGGGACAGCATGATACCTTCAGGGGCCCTCCCTTGAGTCCACTCTGCTCACTGCACTGTCACCTGCTCAAGGTAATAGTGATGTGATGCATGCCACAAAGTGTGGACTTGGAAATAAGCCCATAGGGATACTTGACCAGGCTTAGGAGACCTGTGGGAAGGGAGGATATAGTCAGGCAAAAGAGAGTAAGGCAGGGAAAAGGCCTAAGATAAAGGGAACAGCAACGTACAACAACCAGAAAGCATCTAGGTGGGCTTGGCTCCTGTAGCTTAAGCAGCTAAGGTGCCAGCCACTTACATCAGAGCTGGCAGGTTCGAATCCAGCCTGGGTCTGCCAAACAACAATGACAACTACAACCAAAAAATAGCCAGGCCTTGCGGCAAGCACCTGTAGTCCCAGCTACTTAGGAAGCTGAGGCAAGAGAATCATGTAAGCCCAGGATTTGGAGGTTGCTGTGAGCTATGATGTCATGGCACATGACCCAGGGTGACAGCTTGAGGCTCTGTCTCAAAAAAAAAAAAAAAGAAAGAAAGAAAGAAAACATCCAGGTGTATGCATGCATGCATGTGGTGGTGGAAGGTCTTGCTTGCTGGCTGTCTCTGCAGAGCATGTGCACAGATTCACTGTGAGGCGAGTCTCGAGAGAGAGGCATGCAAAAGATTCCTTGGAGTCTAGCTGAGACCTCACCCAAGTAACCACATCCCACACAGTCCTAACCTTGCACTTCCCCAGAAAAGAATCTGTGACCATGAGTCTCTCTTAGACAGGTACAGCATCGCATGTAGTACATGTGACTGGGCCCAGAGCATACAAGGTGGCCAATCATCAGGGGTCTCACCCACCCTACGCTACAGATCCCACTCACACTTGAGCAGCACTGAGCCTTGACAAATCTCAGACTCTCTGACAGTCTGCACTGCACTGAGCCTCTCTGGGGCTCAGTTTCTTTGCTGTACAGTTAGAACAAGTGTGGCCTCACACACCTGTCATCAGAGCTTATGCCTAGGCTTTGGTGACACCACTTCAGGAAGGGATGCCTCTGGGGTTGTCACATGGGATGGGCCCCAGGGATGAACTGACCTCTGCACCTTGAGCTTTGCCCAGTGTGTGGACCAACCCTGCATTGCAGTCCTCCCTTCTCAGAGGGGCTTATCAAGGGCTATGTTCTCAGCTCACACCTTTGAGGACCAAATTATCCAGCTGCTCAAAGCTTTCTGCCTGTTGGCACAGACCCTGGGACCCTTGTTTGAGAGGCTGATCACAGTTACCAGGCCCTTTGTTGCAGCCTATTGTTTGCCCACTCTGTGACTGGGCAATGGGAGGTGCAGCATGTTTGCTGTGTCAATAGCAGCTGGAATCCAGTTATGGAGATCAATGAGGGCAAGAGGCCCCATCCTCCAGCCACCTGGCCACCTGGGAAGGAGCAGGGTTGGTTGGATGTGGGAAGCTCCTTGCCATGACTCTCCCATTCACCCTACAGGACTGTCAGGTGTGGGCTGGGCAGGTGTCTAAAAGTAGTGAGGGCAGCCATAAGCAGGGAATGGACTTAGAAAAGACTAGCAGGGAGGGCACTCTGCCCAAGGGCACAGCTTGGGAGACTTTCTGGCAGAGATGGCCCTCAAGTTTTTGAAGACTAAACATGGGACTTCCCTAATCTTCTGTGCAAGATCCTTTTGACCTCCCCTGGCCCCAGCCCTCTCCCTGCCCTGTGTCCCCAATCATCAGGTCTGGCAGGATCTGAGGAGAGGAGGCCTGAGTAGTCAGGCAGGTGGACAAATGAATAGACAGATAGGCAGCAAGATAGGGTCAGGGCAGGGATGGGAACTCCAGGAAAGGGTGTGAGGAAACCACGAACCAGGCAAGCTGACATCCATTCACAAGCTATGCAGACGTGGACCGAGGGTCAGGGAGCCACATCCCTTAAGAGGGCATAGATGGGCAGCTTTGGGTTGGTGGCTGGCACTGAGGGGCAGCTGTCAGAGACAGAAAAGGGAACAAAAGACCAGAGAGGGGGGGCCTGAAGGGAACCCAGGTTCTTTCACTTTAGCCAAGACTACTCTGCCACTTACAGACCAACTTAGTTGGCCACATGGCAGAGACCAGCCTCCAAATCCTATTTACTTCTGAAATAAGACCCCACCCTCATAAGTAGGTTTTCCAAAGATAAGACTTTGATGGTGACTCACCTGGAACAGAAGGTTCCAGGGCAACTGAATCTAGAGGCAGAAAGTCTAGGTGAGGCTGCAGCTGTAGCCCTGACACATCAGCTTCATGATCTTTGCTGATGATCTCTTTTCTCTCCTGCAAGATGGGTGATAAGTAAGAGGATTCCAAGAGGATGTCCTAGCAGGATTGCCAAGAGGATCCTCTGAGCTGAGACTTGGCCAGCTTGTAGACATGTGTGCACCATGTGGTTAGCACTATTGTGTGGAGCAGCTCGGGCTTTTCTGAGCTTATATCTTGGACCCTTGGCTCCAGGATCAGGCTTGGCAGGAAGATTCCTATCACTTGACCCCCTTTGAGATTCCATGGAAAAATATCTCAGTATCTCACTTACTCGGGGAAGTGGCACTAAGGCTGAGGCTAGAGGAAAGGAGGGAGTTAGCGTCTCAGAGTTCAGAGAAGAACATTCTGTAAAAGGGCATAGAGAAAGCTGGAGGACCTGCAGTGGAGTGGAAGATCCAGCAGAGTCCAGTGTGGCTGCCAGCTTTGAGTGGGAGAGGGGAATGGACCCTCTGAGTTCTGAACTGAGGTGGGTAGTCAGACTCTAATCCATAGGAAGTGGGGTGGTCAGGGTAGAGGCCATTGTGCTGTCAAGAAAGGGGATAGAGACCTGCAGCTGGGCAGGGATGGGGGAGTGACCGCAAAGGTGGGTTTGCTGGGGGTAGGGGGGAGGTGCTGGGAGTCTGAGACAACTCCTGGTGCTGAAGAGGAGAGTGGGCAACAGTGGTGCTCATGAGCAGGGGAGCTTGGCAGGAGCAACGCCCAGGAACAATCAGGGATTGTCAGAGGGTGGGCAGAACTTCCTGCCTGTTTTTTGTCTTCCTTCCTCAGATGTTTGCTGACCCCTTTCTAGGAGGCAAGCCAGTGAGCTTGTGGGGTACAACTCATAGTCGCAGGGGATTGGGGAATGTAGTCTTCCTCCTGGGCTCACTCACATCCTGTGTCCTGATACAAGTTTAGCATTAGGGACACATTGGGGTTTTTTTGTTTTTTTTGTTTTTTTGAGACAGAGCCTCAAGCTGTCACCCTGGTTAGAGTACTGTGGCATCACAGCTCACAGCAACCTCCAACTTCTGGGCTCAAGTGATTCTCTTGCTTCAGCCTCCCAAGTAGCTGGGACTACAGGTGCCTACCACAACGCCTGGGTATTTTGGGGTTGTAGTTGTCATTGTTGTTTGGCAGGCCTGGGCTGGATTCGAACACGCCAGTTCTGGTGTATATGTCTGGCACCTTAGCTACTTGAGCTAAAGGCACCCAGTCAGGGACATATTCTTGTTTGCAACAACTTGCAACAAGTTCTCAGGGACTTTTTTGAACTTCATCTTAGACTCAGGGCCCTGGTTGGGGCTGTTCTTTAGATTGATGGGCTATGAAGTCCCAGGTCACCTTCCTGTGTCCCTATAAGGCCAAAGAGTTGAGAAATAGGGCACTGTAGGATGGGAGGAGTACCCTGGACTGATGTGTCCCCACAACCAGTCAGTTGGGAGAGTTGGGAAGGCCCTGACCCCAAGCCTAGAAGATAAGTAATGGGCATTTAAAGAGAGAGAATGGACATACCTGTGGTTCACTTATAGACAGCAATGACAGACCAACTTTGTAACTGTTGCCTGAGTGAGGGTGGTTGCTGCTGCCACTCCCTGTGGCCCAGGCAGAAGCACCAGGCTGGTCCCACATTCTCCCAAGGATGAAACTGACCTTTCTTCACCAACCATGTGCATACCTGGGCCTCCTTTTATCAAATATTCTTTTGCTAATCTCATCTCCCTGCATGACTACTCTGTAATTGGCTCATTTTGCAAAATATTGCATCTGTCATATTTTCCTCTCATTTTTTACTTCTCCCAGGAAAGGGGAAGGGAATGGATGAGGCACAGCAAGATTTCTGGGTATAGGACCATACTACAGGTCAGCTCTGACCCTGCCCGCTGTTCACAGGGACCCACATGCACTGACACACACCCTGTAACACATGTCCTAGTTCCAGATCCTGGTGAGCAGGTGGAGGTCACTGGGCTGGACCTAAGGGTGTCAGAGCCCTCCTAGTGGCAGGAGAAAGGGATGGTGAAGCCTGTGCTGACAATGCCCATGTACTCTGTTCACATTAGGGTGGGATCACACCCAGCCCCAAACTGAGCTCAGACTAATGGGATACTAAGTAACATTGCCCACCCATAGCCTGGCACATGATAGGCATGTGTGTGGCAGGTAGGCTGGGGGTGAGTGGCAGGGGCAGGGGTCAGGACACTAGGATGGCCTCTACTCAGCACAGATTGCCATGCATAGATGAGCTGAGCCTGCTGCCAGCATGCAGCAAACACTTGGCTAATAGGAACTCCATTATCATCTACCTACCCCACCTATTGGACAATTTACCATAGCTGGTGGTTGCTCAAGCCCTTATACCCTCCCACCCCAACTAGGGTGTGGTCCAGCTGTCAGGCAGGGGCCTCCTGGGGCAGTAGACTATGAACAAGTTACATGTAGAGCCCACTCCCATGCCCAGTGGGTCACATGTAGCCCAGGCCTTGGCCCTGACTGTTCTAGCCAGGGAGGACCAGGCAGCAGGAACATTTGCCCTCCTGCCCCCAGAGGTGGGGCCAGGCTGAGGGAGCAGCATAGCAGTTTAAGCTGTTTGAGCATCAGAATTTGGTGCTATTCTCACCCAGACATTGCCACTGAGCTCCCCACCCATTTCACAGATGGAGAACCAGGGGCTACTGAGGCATCATGTGCACAGAGGGAGGGCCCTTTGTGGCTTAGTGCCTGCTACTGTGGGGGACCCTGGCCAGGCTAGCAGGACTAGGCTCAGAGCCCTTAGCTGGCGTGGCCTACTTTCCCACTCCCCCAACCCCCACCCTGCTGCCCCATCTCTCCCCACCTTCTCTTGCTGCAACTCCCTCAGGACGTGAATTCTCTTAAACTTTTAATTAAAAACATTCTCCTATCTCCTTCTAAGGTTTGCTTCCCTGTGATTTTCCTCTTAGAAGGAGAGATGGGGGAAGACAGACAGCAGGCAAGGAGCAGAGGCTAGGCTCCCCACTAGGGACCTAGAGACCTAAGGCCTTGCCCTGGGAACGCTACCAACCACCCTCTACCCTGTGCCACCCTCTGTGGCCTCCCCACGTTGGTTGGGGAGTAGAATTTCTGATGGCTGCACCCTTGGGTGTCACTGCCAGATGCAAGGAGTCACACTGGCTCCTGAGGTCCCATTTTGCTCTCACCACGTCCCACATACCATTCAAGGGTATGGTACTTGTACACTAAACAGGCTAGCACAAGGAGCTCCTCGCTTTCCCATAAGGATACTATTAAATCCGTTGGCCTTGGGGTCATTCCTGAGCCCACTGGTCAGAGGTTGGGAAAGTGCCCATAGTGTTACTCATCAGGTGAGATATAGCCCAGGCTTGATGTCATGGGCCTCAAGGTCACTAACTGGGTCACCAATGCCTCTCATTTATAATTCCCAACTCAGAGCTCAGGGGCACAAGGTCAGGTCTTAACTCACATGTTCAGAGACCAAGGGATGCTAGACACTCAAGGACCTTGACATCAGAGAACCAGAACAGCATTTCTAATTACGGGGCCAGAGGGGGCTGACCCACCCCCTTTCCCAGGCAGTGGCCCACTAGCCTATCCCTAACTCTGGAGGGAGATGCTACCATATCTTCAGCTCCCCATTTTAGAGTTGGAGCCTACTAAATATCTTGAAATTCTTTCTTTCTTTTCTTTTCCTTTTTTTTTTTTTTTGTTTGAGACAGAGTCTCACCATCTCACCCTTGTGACTGTGTTGCTGTCACAGCTCACAGCAACCTCTTGGGCTTAAGCGATTCTCTTGCCTCAGCCTCCCAAGAAGCTGGGATTACTGGCACCCGCCACAACACCCAGCTATTTTTTGTTGCAGTTATCATTGTTCTTTTAGCAGGCCTGAGCTGGGTTCAAATCCACCAGCCTTGGTGTATGTGACTGGCACCATAACCACTGTGCTACAGGCGCCAGGCCTTGAAGTTCTTTCTTATGTTAGACCTTGACCCCTCTTGCTGAAGTTTAAGCCTCTTTCCTTGGCTCCCATAATTCCTCTCTGGCCCAAGAGACAGGGATTAATTAAGTCACTACCTCCCTTTGTCCTTCTCACCTCCCCCACTCCTCTCCAGGCTAAGCACATCACCTTAGGGCTTCCAGGTGCACATGGGAGCCCTCATAGACTCATCCAGGATCATCCCTGTGTCATTGCCCTGAGATGTGCCCCCATGACTGCACATCTCCCACTCCTAGAGGCCAGGGCCCCCTACAAACTAACAAAGGCTCAGGAACTAAAGAGCTCAGCAAGGCCTCAGCCAGGAGAAAGGAATAAGGACACTACCAGCAGTGCCCATGCCTCTGAGGGGCCCTGCCACCCATCCCTCCCTATCCTTCTCCCTCTCCAGCCTTCAGCAACAGTCAATGGACACAGCTGGTCCTCATAGAGAGCTCCAGGATGGCCCAGAGAAGGGACTGTAATGGAGGTGTTGACCCTGGGGAGCTAGAACAAGGGTTCCTACACCCCTGCCTCCTGGGTTATCCTTGACACCCCTTCTGATACTCTCTGAATGTGCCCTGCTTCATAGCCCCAAGCTGCCCAGGCTGGCTCTGGGAATGCTCATGGAGACATTCCCATGGATGATGGCTCATGGCAGGATTTGGAGATGAGTGACATTAGAATTGGCTGGGAGGAGGGGTGAGTGGGCCAAGTAGAACACAGCACAGGCAGAGGCAGGAAAGGGCTTGTGTGTGGGAGGGACTGGTTAGAGGTGGGTTCAGTGTGGGGCCAAGAAGATAAAAAGAGCACTGGGGCTAGGCGCCTGTGGCTCAAGCGGCTAAGGTGCCAGCCACATACAGCTAAGGTGGCGGGTTCAAATCCAGCCCGGACCCGCCAAACAACAATGATGGCTGCAACCAAAAAATAGCTGGGCACTGTGGCGGGCGCCTGTGGTCCCAGCTACTTGGGAGGCTGAGGCAGGAGACTTGCTTGAGCCCAGGAGTTAGAGGTTGCTGTGAGCTATGATGCCAGGGCACTCTACCCAGGGGGACAGCTTGAGGTTCTGTCTCAAAAAAAAGAAAGAAAGAGCAGTGGGAATTTGGGGTTTCAGACACAGGGATTTAGATCCCAGGCATTGGAAGCCCTCGTGATCTTTTGACAAAGGCAGGGGTATCACTTATTCATTTTATAGACAAAGCCTGATAGCAGGCAGGGATGGGGGGCTATTCTACTATAGCACATGTTGGTGCTCCCTAAACTCCTTCTTGCCAGACTCCACCCATCCATATATTCCCCAAGTATACACTGAGTGTCTACTGTGTGCCAGTCCCTATCCTAGTTGCTGGGGATCCACAGTGACAAGTAGACCTGGTCCTGCCCTCAGGGGCCTTGTAGAAGGAGTAATGTGAGAACACATAATGGGCTATCAGAGGGGTGTCAGAGGATAAACATCAGGGAGGTAGGGAGAGGGTGCTGACACCCTCTATTTATCAGCTCCCCATTTTAGAGTTGGAGCCCACTAAATGTCTTGAAGTTTTTTCTTAATGTCAGACTTTGTGCATGTCATGCATGGTGCTTAATAGGTAAGTGTGCCTGTATGTGTGGCTAATGGGTGGGCCCTGACCCACTGGGTGGGGCAGAAGACAAGCATCAGGGAAGTAGAGAGAGGGTGTCAGCACCTTTCACACCCACAAGTACAACCTGGAGCCCAAGCAGGGATGAAGGTAGGGAAGAGTAGGAAATGAAACTTCCTCTAGGCTCAGAGTTTGAGTCCCATCTCCCCACTAAAGATCCAGCCTCCTGAGACTCTGTAGGTTTTCCTCTCCCCACTGCCTGGCAGGTTCTGTCAAGTATAGGGTGACCAGACGTCCCACTTTTGGCGGGACAGTCCCACTTTTTAACAATTTATCCTGCGTCCTGCAGCGTTTCAAAAAAGTTCCAATTTTTGGAAAGAATGCACAAACGGGCAGGAGAACAGAAAGAGAATATACAGTTTTCAGCTGCCATATGGCTATTTCTCCAGAATATGAGTTTTATATTATTTTTGTTAATTTTATAATGTTATAATGTTAAACTGTAATAATAACAAACAATTGTTGAGAAGTGATTATCGAGAACTGCTTATCAAAGTTTGCATTATTCTCAGGCCCTGCCCTGCCCCGTCCCCTGCCCCACCCCACCATGTTGTCCCGCTTTACAAATGTTAAAATCTGGTCACCCTAGTCAAGTGGTACCTATAGCCAGGTGGTGAGAGGTGCAGGTGGGCACAGCAGGCAGCCCTGGATTTTCCTGAGTTGCTAGCCACAGGCCACCCTGAGCAGCTGCTGATGTCAGCAAAAGAAAACTCCACTGCCCTTTAGAGTTCACAAGCAATGGTGGAAGATCCTGCCTAGGCCAGAAACAGGTGGCAGTTGTGTCTGTTCATGGGAAGCTATCTTAGTGCTGAATAGATATGTGTGCCTGTATGTGTGGCTAATGGGTGGGCCATAACAGGGTGACCAGACATCCCGCTTTTTAACAATTTGTCCTGTGTCCCACAGCATTTTTAAAAAGTCCTGATTTTTGGAAAGAATGCATGAAAAGGTGGGAGAACAGAAAGGGAATATACAGTTTTCGGCTGCCATGTGGCTATTTTGCCAGAATATGAGTTTTATATTATTTTTGTTAATTTTATAATGTTAAACTGTAATAATAACAAATAATTGTTGAGAAGTGATTATCGAGAACTTAGGGAAGTTCTTAGGGAACTTATCAAAGTTTGCATTGTTGTCAGGCCCTGCCCTGCCCCGTCCTCCACCCCGCTACCCCCCCACCTGCCATGTTGTCCCACTTTACAAATGTTAAAATCTGATCACCCTACCATAACAGAGCTTTAGTGCATGGGTATGTGTGAGGTGTGTGTCTGCACTACAGACCAAAAAGCTGGGAGTGAGTGCAGAGGAAGGTACCACATTCCAGGCAGAGGAACAGTATGTGCAAAAGCATGGCAATGTGGCCAGGCGCAGTGGCTCATGCCTATAATCCTAGTACTCAGGTGGATTGCCTGAGCTCATGAGATTGAGACCAGCCTGAGCAAGAGCGAGACCCTGTCTCTTAAAAATATCCAGGCGTTGTGGGAGGCACCTGTACTCACAGCTACTTGGGAGGCTGAAGCAAGAAAATGGCTTGAGCCTAAGAGTTTGAGGTTGCTGTGAGCTATGACTCCACGGTACTCTACCAAGGGCAACAAAGTGAGACTCTATCTCAAAAAAAAAAAGAAGAAGAAGAAGAAGAAGGCTCAGTGCTTATAATTCAAGCAGCTAAGGTGCTAGCCACATACACCAGAGCTGGCAGGTTTGAATCCGGCCTGGGCCTGCCAAACAACAATGAGAACTAAAATCAGTGCCTGTAGTCCCAGCTACTTGGGAGGCTAAGGCAAAAGAATCG
>CAUYTI010036733.1:0-89761 GCA_963575145.1 Galago senegalensis | reverse complement strand
CTCAAACTACCCCCCTAGGTAGAATGCCATGGCTTCACAGCTCACAGGAACCTCCAACTACTGGGCTCAAGTGAGTCTCCTGCCTCAGCCTCCCAAGTAGCTGGGACCACAGGTGCCTGCCACAATGCCTGGCTATTTTTTTGATTGCAGCCATCATTGTTGTTTGGTGGGTCCAGGCTGGATTCAAACTCGCCACCTTAGGTGTACATGGCTGGTGCCTTAGCCACTTGAACCACAGGTGCCGAGCCTTATTTTTTTTCAAATTTCAGATTAATATGAAAGCACAAACTCTTAGGTTATACAAATTTATACATGAAAGGTTAAAGTCAGAGCCATAGCTGTGTCCTATACCCAGGGAGTGTGCCATTTATCCACGCATTGTGCACATTGACGGAGAAGCTGTTGGACCCCTCCCCATGCTTCTTGACTTTAATTGAAGTTTTCTCTCATGTGGGTCCATGATTGTTAGTCTCCTCGCTTCAAATTGGTATTGAGTACATGGGATGCTTGTTTTTCTAGCCGTTCAGTTCACAGTTGCAAAGATTTGGAAACAGCCCAAATGCCCATCGACACATGAATGGATTAATAAACTGTGGTATATGTACACCACTGAATAGTATACAATTCAGCCATTTAAAAAAAGATGGAGATTTTGTACCCTTTATAACAACCTGGATGGATTTGGAGAACATTCTGCTAAGTAAAGTATCACAAGATTGCATATATATATATTTTATTGCTGAGGATTCATTGAGAATCCTGAGTATAACCTGGTTATACTGATTGCATTTGGTAGGTAAAGGCCCTCCATATATTTTAAATGAGTAATTGTTGCTATCATATCACTATAACATTTAAACTTCATTGGATACATACAAAAGATGTCACTACTTTATTTTAAAATTTCACTATTTTTTCTATTTTCAGAAATTATATCCTTTGCAACTATTTGAACTTATGAAAAATGTTAATTATCTACTTAAATATGTGTTGGGATCACAGAGTTTTTCAAAGTTCTTACTGGGAAAGCAGGAGCTATATAATCAAATGTTTATAGGCCAAATTACAGGTTATGTTTTTTGGAGTGATAGGTAATAGATGGAGTGGCACAATAAAGATATGACAGTATTTTATGGTCATAACTGATATTTGGCAAAGTTATACTAAAGCTTTTCCTAAAGGTATAGGGGAAAAAAGTGTGAAGGTCACTTATAAAATATTGACTTAATAATCCCTGGCTTTAAATGTTTAATATATGAATATGGACATGGTAATTAAATTTTGCAATTATTTTGGATCCTCAACACTGGAGGCCAGGAAGTTGTGATTACATGATTAAGATACATTTACAGGTTGATGCAGCTGTAATCTGGAAACACTTCACACTCAGCTGTCTACCACAGACAGCTGAGGGGCCTCCTTCATAGAGAGCTTGCAGGACTACAGCTGATGTTTGGTAGAACTTTGCTTGAGCACCTACTGTATGCCAGGTGAGTGTGGGCCATAATCCTGAAAACTCCAATCCCAAATGTTAAAGTCCTAGAAAATCAAAATCTCAAAAATATAATTCTGGAAAAAATTAATAAAAAATTCTTTAGGTGTCCAGGCATGGTGGCTCATGCCTGTAACCCTAGCATTCTGGAAGGCTGAGGCAGGAGGATTCCTTAAGCTTAGGAGTTTAAGACCAGCCTGAGCTAGGGGAAGACTCTGTCTTTACTAAAAATAGAAAAATTGGCCAGATATTGTGGCAGGTGCCTGTAGATTCAGCTACTTGGGAGGCTGAGGCAGAGGATGGCTTGAATCCAGGAGTTGGACATTGCTGTGAGCTAGGCTGATGCTACAGCATTCTAGCCTGGGCAGCAGGATAAAACTCTGTCTCAAAAAAAAAAAAGTCTTTGAGACATTTATTTATATTTGTAAAAATATATTATTTGAAAAACATATAAAAACATGAACGAACACTTCATAGACCACTTCATTCAATAACATAGACAATAATACACATTGTTTTGCAAGCATAAACAGTTAGGTTTACTAATGACAGTTGCATGTGTATACATACAGAAGAGTCATAAGCAGACAAACTGTTCACAAAGAACAGATCAAAAAGCAAAATTTATAAATGTATATCACTATGGTTGGCCATTGTACACACTTGGCTTTATAACTGGGGTGATCTGAAACACTAAGTCTTAGTGAGATCAATCAAATCATCATGGATTGCCATCACATACACAGTCTCCCCAGAAGCCAAGATCTTGAGAAACTTTACCTTTTGCAAATAGAAAAAAGACACTGACATAGACATTGACAAAGACATAAAAGAAAAAGACACTGCTTCATTAACAGGGGAAGTTTTAATGTTTTTACGTACACACACACTGCTTCCACGCAAAGTCAACATTGTGATGATGCACTTTTGTGTAGTCACATTTTCAAGAAATGCATAAAATGAACTAGAACTTTCTAAAAGTCTTTGCACATTTTATACCTCCAGTTTGGGAAATGATGTGAAGATGAAAAAAATACATAGCATAATAAATTGTAAAAAAGAATGCTGATGCTTTAAAATAGCAGGTAAAAACCTTTATAAAGAGGGGGGAAGCCACACAGAAAAATCCTAAATTGAAAATTTGACATATGGAAAAGTATATTATGGGGCTAGATCATGGGGAGTTGCAAGGAGATAGCTCATAAGAGCTGCCAATTTTCATGGTCATTAACTATATTTTGAACTCTTACATCGGTGGATGAGCAGCTTCTTCCTTTTAAGTCAGGGCCCTTCTCAGAGAATTTGTTCACCTTCATTTTCTACAGGGTGCTGCTCATTTTGAAGTTCTTCTGTGATTCAATATACACCAACCCGAGCATTCCCCATTAAATGTTCCCATCGTCATTGCTGTGCTTTGATGCTGTTTGAGTCTGTGGGAATCCATTCCCCATGCGTTCATACAGAGACTGCCCATTTGGTGGAAACAATACTGGTGATTAAATAGTAACACTGTTGCTTAAGTGTCTTCTTATCTTACCCTGCTCATAATTGTTTTCAAACAAGTCCATAACTGCTGATTTCTTCAGGCAAATGCAACTTGAATTCATCAAAATCTCCTGGAATTTCATCAGCTGAAAGTAATGTCAATGCAGGCAAATGACACATTTTTAATGTAAAGGTTTCCTCATTGCATTATCACATGACCAATTTAGACATTTAATGCAAGACAATAACAAAGTAGTAGTTTCACCTAACACAATGCAACTATCCTGCATACAACTGAAAACACCCTGATCCCTGAAAGTTGAATCCTGAAATTTAACTTTCAGGATTTTGATGTCTGGCATTTCAATCTTTCGGGATTGTGATTTTTAGGATTTTAGAGGTTGGAGATTCTGCTCTGTAGGGATTGTAATCTGTCAGGATTTCAACATTTGGGATGGTTTCTTTTGGAATTGTGATGGGCACCTGTGCTAGGCATGGTGCTCAAGAAGTGATATGTACTATAGAGTAAAAGGACATGACCTGCCCTTGGCTGGGTCCAGTGTTAATCTCCTGGGGAGAATCAGGTGGGGTTTATGGGGCACAGGGGAGAGACTGGTAGGGAGAAGCTTCCCCACATGCTTGTGTACCAGATAGCAAGTGTGCAGCATACGTAAGCTGTTAGTTGTTAGTGAAAAGGAATGCTGCTGCTTACTAGGACTACTAGAATTAACCCTAACCCTAATGACTGCTGCTAATATTACTACACATATTTTTGCATAGCTCATTCAAAGGCACGACTGGAATCAATACCAGTCTGGGGACTACCCTTTTAATATGCCAGGCACTGTTTAAAGTGCTTTACATACCTTGCCTTATTTATTCCTCATAATAACTTAATAGGATTTCTGTTTTACTGATGGAGGTTACTGAGGCACAGAGAAGCTAAATAATTTGTTTAAAGACACACAGCCATGAAATGGTGGAGCCAGGATTCAATCCCAGGGAATCTGGCTCCGTGATACTGACTCTTTTCTTAATCATAATAGAATTAATAGTTAACATTTATGGAGCACTTAATCTAGACCAGGCTTGTGCTGAGCACTTTATATAAATTACCTAATATGATTTCAGAATAAGTAACTCGGGTGTATTATCCCCCATTTATAAGGAAATAGAGGCATAAAGCAGTTAACTTGCCCAACATTGCCAAGCTGGCAAATGGCAAAGCCAGGATGTGGAGCCAGGATCCTACTCCAGAGCTCCCAAAGACCAGTTTGTAAGCTCAGCAGCAGGCTTGGGAACTGGTCCTCACAGGAGTGGCCACATGAGATGGTGTTTCCGTGGATGAGGAGGGCTCCCTTCCTGAGGCTTCCCGGGCCACTTTCATCTCATGGTTTACCTGCCATCAGAAGCTACCATAGCATCTTCATTCACTGTTTGAGGAATGTTAAACTGCCTTCAAATCTGTTAACTGTCCTAAAAATCTTCAGTGTTATTATCACAGAAAGAATAGATAAAGTGCTAAAGTTGCTTTAATGATCAAGATGAGGGCACAGAAATCACATAGAATGTGAATCTCAACAGCAGACAGCCTGGGTGTGTTGATGTCTTCCAATGGTGCAATTTAGGGTAGGGTCATCATGAAACTGAACTGTAAAAACTAAGACCGGTTCTTTGATTCAAAGGGTTATAATTTGACTTTGAAATATTTGGTGTAAATTGGTGGCTTTTGGCCTGTTTGTTTCACTCACAAGTAAATGGATGCGCCTCCAAACAGCCACCTCTGGGGTCAGGCTCCTGGCCAAGGAGTGCATAGCACAGTTCACAGTGGAGATTCTGGCCAGCAACACCACTTAAGAGCAAAGAGACCCACAACTGTGGGCACACCAATGTGCTGTAGGGCCTGCAAGCTCAGAGAGCATCTCCCATTCAGCAGTGAGGTTGTTTATTTAACAAGTATTTACTGAGGACCTGTTACTCGGCAGATACTGTTAAGTATTAGTTCTACAAAGATGAACAAGATGCACTTCTTACCCTACAGAAAGTCCGAACCTTTTATGACAGATAAATGTATAAACAAATCACTGGACATACTGTGGCAGGTGGGTAAGTACGAGGCTTGGGGAGGACACCCAGGAAGCAGTGCTAACCTGGTGCCAGGATGCAGGGGTCAAGGAATACTTTCCACAGATGAATGATGAACGGGATCCCTAGATGGATCAGGTCAGAGAAGAGCTTTCCAGATAACACAGCATGCACAAGTGCACAGAGTCACTGAACTTCATGGTGGGTTTGAGATACTGTAGGGGATTAGCTGAGACAGACCAGTAGGGACGTACATTGGCTCATATGTGATGCCAGTGGATTTGAACTTAATGCTGAAGGCTGCAGCAGCCCCTGTAGGGTTCTAGACAGAAGAGACATCTGACAAATGAGCATTTTGAAAAGTGTCTCCTGCTGTAGGAGAAGCATGATCTGGAGTGGGGTGTGAGGTGTTGATCAGGGAGGGGGCAGTGAGTTTGAAGGACAGTGGATGGGAGGGTCTAGTATTAATCTTTACAGAAAATAGCTCAAGATAGATATTTGGAGGTAGAATAAGACAGAGTCAGTTTTGGCCTGAATGTAGAGTAAGAGAAAAAGTGAAGTTCCAAGTGAGAGAGTTCTGGCTTGAAAAGTGGCCCTCCACTTGGGGAGGTGTTGGAGGTGGCATAAAAGAGAAGAACATATAGAAGAGAGGGTGATAGAAACTTCAGCACAGACTGTGATGGGGACTGGTAGCTGTCTCCCAAAGCCAATCCTAAGATCATTTGAGTTTTAGTTGAGGTAAATAACAATTAGTTATTTTTTTGTTTTTTGAGACAGAGTCTCACTGCTACCATCGGTAGAGTGCCATGGAGTCACAGCTAACAGCAACCTCAGACTCTTGGGCTTAATAAGTGATTCTCTTGCCTCACCCTCCGAGTAGGTGGAACTATAGCGTCCCAAGTAGGTGGGACTACAGGCACCCGCCACAACGCCTGGCTATTTTTTTTAAAGATGAGGTCTCACACGAGCTCAGGCTGGTCTTGAACTCATGAGCTCCACCTGCCTAGGCCTCCCAGAGTGCTAGGATTACTTGCGTGAGCCACTGCGCCCAGCAACAATTACATTTTCCATGTTTCTTTGCACATAGGCATGACCATGTGAACAGAGGTGTCATGTGATGACTCTGGGAGGTATTTTTGGAAGGCAGCTGGCATGTACCTCTTGCTCTCTTAGCTTTTGTTCCTTCCTTCGTATTACTGCCTGGAACACGGCCGCCTCCATCTTGGGTCAGGGGGGCCAACAAAGGACCTGGGGATAGTTCAGCCTGATCTCAAAGGAGTCTGGATCCCTGAGGATTTAATGGAGCAGAGTGCTCTACCTGCCCTGGACTACCTGCTTCCAGACTTTATTTAAATAAAAATGACAAAATTTTATAGAGCTCAGGCCACTGTTCATTCGATTTTTAGTCACATGTAGCCAAACCAGAACTTTAATTAATTGATGAATTATGGGGATTTTCCAGTATTACCAGTTCAAATAAATGGTTTTATGGTTATTCAATGAAAAGTCTTAGACATCCTTTTTCCATAAATCCAATTTCTATTGCTACCAAATTCTCTGAAAGAGTCTTCCTGAGAAGACTCAGTCAGGAGAAGTGAAGGGTGTGGCAAAGTGCCTGTCTGGCTCTAACCCGTCTTCCTGTATAATTCAGAGAACAGAGTTGGTATGTCTATTAATCTTGCTTTTTTAGTTGGTATTTTTGAAGTTTTGACATTTGGGGGTCTTGCTGACCCTAGAGGGACTGTCCCTCCCAGAATAGCTAATTCCTAGAGGGAGCAAACAACCCACCTCCAAGCACATCTTTCCTATGCAAACCAACAAATGCAGAACTCCTGCCTTCAACCTCCAGTCTCTACTGGGTCTGACATGGCAGGCCACTGTTCCCCTCCCCTAACCATCCTGGGGCCAAATACTAGACAGGTAGGGACCATTCCTGCACTCCAGAGTGTGGTGAAATGATCCAAACTCACCTAAGCCTGCTCACCCTCCCTTACCCTGGGAAAACCACCTTAAAGGCTCTTGCCCATGTTTCCCCCTCACTCCTGTTGTCTCCTGGCCAACCCTGATGCTTCCTGGTCTGGCCTCACATGGCATGCTGTGCCCCCTCTTTCTAGGGATCTGTAAGCTTCTTACTTTGTGACAGTCATTGCCACATCTGCGTGTCTTACTCTACCTGATTAAAACAAATCTCAGATACTCTTAAAACAACATGTGCCTCAATTTTTCTGGCTGAAAGACCAGTGCAGACAACTCTTAAGCAAGGCACACCGATAAATCACACGTATTTTGGAAGAGAGAATGACGGATGCGTGCGTGTGAGAGAGAGAACCCAATAAAATGCTACTCATTCATACTCGCGGCACTTGATTTACCAAGGTGATGACTCAGGAGCGTCTTAGATTTGATGCATAATTAGTTATTAATAAAGGAATGTTATTTAATCCTTAAAGTAAGTACATAATCCCGTAGGTACTTACTGTTTCTTTTCTCTGAATATTTGTTCTGTTAATCCATGTTCATGTAGCACTTACAAACTGCATGTGGTGCTTTTATGCAGGTAAATTATATGCTTAATAAGAAACAAAATACCTTATTAAAAAGCCCCTGGGAGCTTGTAGTTAAGAAAACCACATTATTTAGCATTAATACAGCATACTAGGTGGTGATGACTGAGATTGCCTTTCCTTTAAAAGGGAAGAAATGCTCTTCTTGAATAGAATTGTTTGAGTCCTGAATGAGTCCCCCCCACACGTGGTGCTGGAGACCTGAGCCATCATCTTCCTGTTACCAAGGGCTGCTGCCCAAGCCATCGTGCACTGAGCACAGTGTTTGTTAGCTGAAGTTGATCGATAGTTCAGCGTATGGTTTATATATAGTTCACGTAAACCTAGCATATAAAAGTCTATATTTACACAACAGATAGATTAAAGTTATTAATTCACTTTCTAAAGGATTCACCACTCCATACACTTTTAAAAAGTAAACTAACCCCATATATCTAAAACATGATTTGATTTTTAAAACATCTCTTCTTAAAAAAAAAATGCCCCTCTACAGGCATTTTGGGAGGACAGGGGAATTTATTGTATCAATGAGGTCTGGGAAGGTAAGGATTACAGACGTGGAATGTGGCAGTTTATTTTTTAGTTCATTTGTGACCTTGCCTCAACATTCTCTCAACTTCTAAGTTGAGACATTCTTTAGAAAGCATCATGGTGTACAGAGATGGAGGCTTGACTGCAAGCTATTAAAGGATTAATTGAATATATAAAGTTCTAGCATTCCTAAATGTAAGTGCTCACAGCCTTTGCAGGGGTCTAAATAACTTTGCCTTTGATAGAGCAGATTATAGCTTTCTGAGCACATGACATCCATTATTGCATTTTGTTCTTCGTGACAGTCATTTGGGGTGGAAGGCAAGGCAAAGTTTTCATTTCTGTTTTACTTGTCAGAGTCCAAAGCCGCATGGATCAGAAGCAATAGAGCTGGGGCTAGAACGCTGGCTGGCTTCTCCAAGGCCATGGCGTGTCCCATTACTCCAGGAGCACTTGCTGTAACTGCAGTTGGTTTTGGAGTGAACCAGTGACCCCTGATTTATCATTTTGAGTTCTTAAATTTCATATAACATTCATCATTGCTGCAAGAAAACCCATACTCCTTACAACTCCATGGGTGTGTTTTAATCACTTCTGACATGAGAATTGAGTGATACTTGGAGTTCATCTGTGACTACAGATCTTGATAGTGGCAAGTATTTACTCTTGAAGCCCAGAGGGAAAGTAATATGAGTTGTGTTGCATTCCGGCCAGATACACATTAACTTATTCATAGTAAGAAGGAGAAGATATTGAAGGATACATTTATTTACTTGTGGTGATGAATGTTTATATAGAATAGGAATTCTAAAAATACTTGGAAAATAATCCAAATTTTTAGAGAAATTATATTAATAGTGTCATTTTTTAGTAGTACATGGCAAATTCAATTTAGGAATTGAAAATTCAATGCAAACATTATAGAATATTTCTACTGCAACAAATGTATCTTTGAAAGAAAGACTTTAAAAAGATACAGTTATTGTTCCCCAAAGATATGAGTTGGTGTAGACACTTTGGGACGGTCAACTTTGCCTAGAGTTAGACCTCAGGGAAAACTTGTCTTTGCATTCTGCCCCCAGAGGTGAATTCTCCTCTGAGTAATGGACAGGTATTGAACTTGGATCAATGTGATTCAAGTACAAGTAATAACAATTACCCATAGGTAACAAAAGCCTTCTCTGGTTTCTATTTTTAGACAAGAAGGGGCCCCCTGAGGTGGACTGAACTGCTTTTGAATGCCTAATGCTAGAAAGAACACTATGTCATACTTGACTGGCTGCAGAGGAGAAAAAAGTTAATATTATCATGAACACCTGATTCGTAGAATGGTGTGGAACTCTCCTACTTCTCTGAACCCATTAGATACTTTCAGGACCAATGACTATATGTCATGTGAGACCTTCACACTGACTGAACTTTGTTGAGTTTTATGCATAAAATCTCCTTAAAATGTGGATATCCCTTTGATCTCTGTTCTTTGACTTTGTGAATATTCTCGATTTTTTGAGTAATTTTTCTTTCTTCCTTCCCTTTTTTTTGAGACAGAGTCTCACTTTGTTACCCTGGGTAGAGTGCCTTGGGGTCATGGGTCATAACAACCTCAAACTCTTGGGCTCAAGTGATTCTCTTGCCTCAGCCTCCTGAGTAGCTGGGACTATAGGTGCCTGCCACAATACCCTGCTAGGCTACTTTTTAGAGATAGGATCTCACTCTTGTTCAGGCTGGTCTGGAACTCCTGAGCTCAAGTGAGTCACCCAGCTCGGCCTCTCGGAGTGCTAGGATTAAGGCATGAGCCACTGTGCCTGGCCCTGAGCAATTTCTTGACTTCTCAGTCATACCTACTCCAAATGCAAAATGAGGGGCACTAAAAGTAATATTTATTATATAGTAACTGGCATAATCAGGTGGCAATATGATGTAGTAGAAAGGTCATAAGTGTTCAAATCTTCACTTTTCTCCTTTCTAACCTTATAATCTTGGATAGATTACTTAGATATCTGTGTCACATTTTCCTCATCTTAAACAGGGATAAAGATGCCTGATTTGCTGTGAATAGTACATATAGCCAAATATGCATGGTGTGCACTGGTTACTTGGCACATACAAAGTACCAAGTAACTTAAAAATGTCCATTTGTAAAAGCTGGAAATAAGCATAAGTTTGAGAAGAGTTTCATCCTTGATCTACTCATGTACTCTAACTTTCAGGCATAAACCCCATAGGGCTGACTACGTGGTCAAGCTTTATTGCCGGCATATTCAGCATGGTTCAGCCAAAGCAGACAAAATGCTGCTCCCCTCTTGGATAAGGATGCTAAGCAGGTTTTACCTCCTGTGCCGTCCCAGTCCACTGGTTCTGCCTGCCTCAGAGCTCTGTGGAGGTTACAAGACTTGTATGTAACCTCGCAGAGAAACAGTGTGATCATTGATTAGTCATGCGGCTGTGGAGCTGGGAGAAGGGAGTAGTGGTGTGTGTGCAGGCATTTTTTTTGCCTGGCCTAAGATGCTTATTTTTGTGTCTTTACCCAGCAACAGAGAGACTCAGACATACCTGGTTCTACTACTGCTGAACTATGTGCATGTCCAGGGGTAACTCTTATTATAGAAAGGCAGCTTGTTGAAGTCCGAATGAGGCAGAAAACTGGAAACCTGTTCTCCTGGCTTCATGCTTCCTCCACTCCATGCCACGCACCTAGTGCTTTAGCCACATTGAGATGGCTCCCATTCCCTCCGACAGGCCTTGCGCCTTCACAGTTATGGGTCATCATGAAAACATTGTGAGATACACAAAAGTCAAGAAAGGTCAAATGCGGGCAGAGAGAAACAAACGAAGCCCTCCCAGCAATACCAATAAGCCCAGCAAGTTTCAACTTGCACGGGTGAATCAGAAAGGACACTGTCAACTGTGTTTCCTAGAAGTGAAATAATGGCTCATAACACAGTCTATCTCAAAACTTTTGTAGTAACCCACATTCATGCCCCAATACATGCTCTTTCTACTGAGAATGCCACATCCCACCTTTTGCTCCTTGGCAAATCCCATTTGCCCTTCAAGATCTGGCTCAAGTGCACGTTCTTAATCTAAGAAGTCCTGATAGATTCAAGTCCAGAACTTCCTAGTACCCTTGGCACCCAGCCCACAGTGGGTCCTCAGAAAATAATAGTTGGACAAAATGTACGAATATAAAGAGGGAGATATTGTTAAGAATTGCAGGTCACATTCCTGAGAAAATAATCCAGGTTTGCATAAAATGTAGTATGTCTTTCTGAAATTTGTAAAACCATTTTATTTGAACTCATTATATTTTAAAGGGATATTATCCCTGATTGCGCATTAAGATAAAAATCAAAGTTTTAATATTGTATTTGAAATAGACTTATTGAATTGTGATGATTGAGTCTCTTGGGAACTAAGATAAACCAGATTTAAACATTTCAAAAATTTGTGGTAAAATATGCATAACACAAAATTTACTATTTTTACCATTTTATTTATTTATTATATTTATTTATGGAGACAGTCTTTCTTTGTTGCCCTGCACAGAGTGCTGTGGCATCATCATAGCTCACAGCAACCTCAAACTCTTGGGTTAAAGCAATCCTCTTGCCTCAGCCTCCTGAGCAGCTGGGATTACAGGTGGCTGCCACAACGCCCAGCTAGTTTTAGAGATGAGGTTTCACTCTCGTTCAGGCTGGTCTCAAACTCCTCAGCTCAAGCAATCCATCCACACTGGCTAGGTGGGATGAGCCATCTCACCTGGCCTTTATTTTTTTGAGTTCAACTTTTTCCTGAACATTTTATAAAAGAGATCTGATCAACTAGACCAAAGTCCACATCATCATCAGACTGCTCAGATTCTTCTGTCTCTGCTTCCACCTTTTTCTCCTCAGTGGGGGGCAGGAGCAGTGGAGGGGACAGGATCACCTGCTGGGGCAGCACCAGCTGCTGGAGTGGGCTCACCAGCCCCTGCATTGCAGATGAAGCTTACGATTTTGACAGTGGTTGGAGCCTTTGCAAACAAGCCAGGCCAGAAAGATTCAACATTTCCACCAGCTGCTTTATTGACGGCACTGGTGAGATCCTCCATGATGGTCACCTCGCTGTTCTGTAGAATGAGGGCTGAGTAGATGCAAAGAGCTTGGAGAGGGAGGTCATGGCACTGTGGGGGTTGGTGCTAGTCCAGATGAAGTGAGGGCCTCACCCTAATGGGGCCTTAGCTTCCTTGACCAAACCCCTTGGAAGTAGCTCAGGAATAAAAGCTACTATTTTCACCATTGTAAAGTGTACAATTTGGCATGGCATCTAATATGTTCACATTGTTGTGCAGCCATCACCACCACCCATCTTGTGAACTCTTTTCTTTTTCTTTCTTTTTTTTTTTTTTTTGAGACAGAGTCTCATTACGTCACCCACAGTAGAGTACTGCGGTGTCACAGCTCACAGCAACCTCAAACTCTTGGCTTTAAGCGATTCTCTTGCCTCAGCTTCCCAAGTAGCTAAGACCACAGACACCTGCCACAACACCCAGCTATTTTCTTATTGCAGTTGTCATTGTTGTTTAGCTGGCCCATGCTGGGCTCCAACCTGTGCATGTGGCTGGTGCCATAACCACTGTTCTACAGGAGCTGAGCCAGTGTGAACTCTTCATCTTCTAAATCTGAAAAACTGTGCCCGTTAAAACAATATCTCCCAATCAGCTTCTCCCCCAGCCCTTGGCAACCAGCGTTCTACTTCTATCTCTATGAATTTGACCACTCGAGGTACCTCATGTAGGTAGGATCAAATTGTATTTGTCTTTGTGTATCTGATTTATTCACGGAACATAATGGCCTCAAGGTTTGTCCATGTTGCAGCCAAGAGTCAGAATTTCCTTCCTTTCCAAGACTAAATCAAATCCATTATTTGTGTATACCATGTTTTGTCCATTCACCCACTAACAAACACGGGTTGCTGCCATTTCTGTGAATAATGCTGCTATGAGCATGGGCATACAAATGCTTTTTTGAGTCCTTGTTTTCAGTTCTTTGGAGTATATACCCAGAAGGAGAATGGACAGATTATATGGTAATTCTATTTTTACATTTCTGAGGAACCGCCATAGTGTTTTCCATAGGTGCCGCACCATTCTACATTCCCACCAACAGCGCCCAGCACCTCTTCCCATCCTCGTCAATGTTTGCTATTTTCTGTTTTTGTTTGTTTGTTCGTTTGTTATAGTAGTCACCCTAATGGGTGTGAGATATTATCTTACTGTGGTTTAGATTTGTATATTTTTAATGATTAGTGTTTTAGTCCATTTGAGCTGTTCTAACAAAATACTAGGTAGCTTATCACCAACAGAAATTTACTTCTCACAGTTCTGGAGATGGGATGTCCAACATCAAGCAGCAGCATTTTTGGTGTCTGGGGAAGGCCTACTCTCTTACAAAGGATACCTTCTCACTGTGTCCTGGCATCGTGGAAGGGATAAAAGCACTTGGCCTGTTTTATAAGGGCACTGATCCTATTCATGAGGCCCCTCCCTTTATGACTTAATTACCTCCAAAAATGCCCCACCTCCTAACATCATCACCTTCCCACATATAAATTTTGGGAAGATGCAAATATTTAGACTATAAAAACTAGTGATGTTGAGCATCACTAATTGGCCAGTATGTCTTCTTTGGAGAAAAATCTATTCAGGTCTTTTTTTTTTTTTTTGCAGTTTTTGGCCAGGGCTGGGTTTGAACCCACCACCTCCTGCATATGGGGCCAGCTCCCTACCCTTTGAGCCATGGGTGCTGCCCTATTCAAGTCTTTTAATCATTTTAAAATCACATTGTTTGGCTTTTTGTTGTTAGGTTGTAACACTTCTTTATATATTCAGGATATTAACCCTTTGTTACATGTACGACTTACAAATATTTTCCCCATTCCCTGTGTTGTCTTTTTACTTTGATTGTGTTCTTTAATACACAGAAGTTTTTAATTTTGATGGAGTCCAATTTATTTGTTTTTTCTGGGCTTTCCATGTCATATTCAAGAAGTCGTTGAATGATGTTTTCGACTGGCAATCGAGTGGCATGATGATGTCCTTCCATGGTTTCCTCTAAGAGTTTTATGGTTTCAGCTCTTACATTTGGGCCTTTGATCCATTCTGAGTTAATTTTTGTATATGGTATAAGGTAAGGGTCCAACTTCATTCTTTTGCATGTGGATATGCAGTTTTACCAACATCACTTGTTGAAAAGACTTTCCTATTCCCAATTGAATGGTTTGGGCACCCTTGTTGAAGATCATTTTATCATATACGTGAAGGTTAATTTCTGGGCTCTTTATCCTGTTCCATTGGTCTATATGCCAGTCTTTATGCCACTACCACATTGTTTTGGTTCTTATAGTTTTGTAGTAAGTTTTGAAATTAGGAAGTGTAAGACTGCCAACTTTGTTTTTTTTTCCCAAGATTGTTTTAATCACTCAGTGTCCCTTGAGATTCCTTATGAATCTTTCTATTTCCAAAAAAAGAAAAAGCCATTGGGATTTTGATAGCGATTGCATTAAATCTGTAGATTACTTTGAATAGTATTTGCATCTTAAATCTTCTAATCTATGAATACAGATGTCTTTGTATTTATTGATGTCTTCTTTAATTTCTTTCAGCAATGTTTTCTGATTTTCATTGTACAAGTCTTTTGCCTCCTTGGCTAATTTATTTGTAAGTATTTTATTCTTTTTTTTCTATTATAAATGGAATTCTTTTCTTTTCAAATTATTCAAGTTCATTGTTAGTATATGGAAATGCAACTGATTTTTATGGATTGGTTTTGTATCCTGAAACTTTGATGAATTTTAAAATTTAAGTTCTAATAGTTTTGTGTTTGTGTCATCTTTAGGGATTCCTACATATCAGATCATGTCATTTGTGAGCAGATATAACTTTACTTCCTTTCCAATCTAAATATTTTTTATTGTTTTATATATTTTTCTTGCCCAATTGCTGTGGCTAAACTTCAGTATTATGTTAAATAGGAGTGGCAATATTCTTCCTATTTTAGAGAAAAAACTTCAGTCTTTTACCTGTAAGTATGATTTTAGCTGTGGGTTTCAGATGGTATTTATTAAGTTGTGATAGTTACCTTTTCTTTGTAGTTGGTTGACTTTTTATTATGAACATTTGCTGAATTTTGACAAATGCTTTTTCTGAAGTGAAATGATCAAGTGATTTTTAAAAATTTCATTCTGTTCATATGATGCAGTGTATCAATTGATTTTTATATGTTGAATCATCCTTGTATGGCAGAAATAAATCTCACTTACTCATGTTAGTATAATTCTTTTAGTGTGCTACTGACTGCTGTTTACTGGTCTTTTGATAAGGATTTTTTGCACCAGTATTCCTCAAGGATATTTGTCTGTAATTTTCTTTTATCTCTTTCCTTGTCTTTTCTTCTTTTTCTTTCTTCTTCTTCTTTTTTTTTTATTTTTGTAGTGTTTTTATGTGTCTTTGGTATCTAGATAATGCTGCCTCATAGAATGAGTTTGGATGTTTCTCTTATTCAGTTTTTTCAGGGGAAGGATTTAAAAGGATTAGTATTAATTCTTTACATGTTTGGTAGGAGTCACCAGTGAAGTGATTGGTCCTGGGCTTTTCTTTTTGGGGAGGTGTTTACTGATTTCTCCTTAGTAATTATAAGGCTTTCGAGATTTTTATGTTTCTTCATGATTCAGTCTTAATAGGTTATGTGTTTTTAGGAATTTATCCACTTAATCTAGGTTATACAATCTGTTACTGCACAATTGTTTATTGTACTCTTCTATAACCCTTTCTTATTTCTGTAAAATCAGTTATAATGTCTTCTCTCTCATTTTGGATTTCAGTTTTAAGTGTTATTTCTTTTTTTTCTTACTCAATCTAGCTATAGCTTTGTTACTATTACTGATAACCAACTCTTGGTTTTGTTGATTTTTTTATTGGCTTTCTATTTTCTATTTTGTTTGTCTGTGCTCTAATCTTTATTACTTTCTTTTTTCTGTTGGCTGTGGGGTTCGTTCTTCTTTGTCTATGAGCCTCTTGGTCATATTTTAATTCCAGAGTTCCATGCATCTTCAGTGTCTGCAAGTTTGAGTAACCAGGCATCCTCAAACTACGGCCTGTGGGCCACATGCAGCCTGCCCGCCTAGGACATTTATCCGGCCTGCCGGGTGTTTTTGCTGCCGCTGCCTGTCCTGCTTAGCAGTCAACTCATCCAGGGCCCACAGCCCTCCGATGGTCTGAGGGACAGTGAACTGGCCCCCTGTTTAAAAAGTTTGAGGACCCCTGGGGTAGGCTCTTCTTCTTTATGTAATCTCATCAAGTTTGCACTAATGATTTTATTTTGGACTCAAATAATTTTGTTTTTGTTGTGATTATGCCTATATCCAAGGATGGATCCATTTTGTTTTGAAACAAAGTGCTCAGAGGAAATCAGTCTATGTTTTTGCTTCTAAAACATTTAATATAAAGGGCTACCTTAACTTCATTAAGAATAGATCCACAGAAATAGGATCCAAATGAAAGTACAGAAAATAGTTAACTTTTCAGAGAAGTAGGGGACTTAGAGTTACATTGGCTCTCTCAGTTTGTAACCTGGATGAGAAATGTGTTTGGCTTGTGTCCCTTACTTGATCTGGCAAACAGACTCATCACAACAAGGGCTGGAAATTCCCCTTTGTGGCTACGATATGGGTGGGAGTAGTATGTCAATAGCATGTTTTCTGGAGCATGCAACAGAAAGCCAGATTTAAAATGGCTTAAATAATGAAGATGTGTATTACCTCCCATCTCTGGAATTTCAGAGGCAGGCAGGCTCTGGAGTAGCAAAGCTCAGTTGTATGATCAAGGACCCAAGGGTCCAGTTTGGATCACCTCACGTTCATTAAGATAGCTGCAAGTAGCCAGAGGGGCAATGTGCTGCCTTAGTCATATCCTATAAAGCAGTGGCCCCCAACCTGTTTGGTATGAGGGACCAGTTTCATGGAAGACAATTTTTCATGGACAGTGGTAGGGATGTGTGTGGGGAAAGGGAGGTGGCAGGACTGACAGGAGGCTGAACTCAGGCAGTGATGCTAGTGATGGGGACAGGGACTGGTTTCATGAAAGACAATTTTTCCATGGATGGGGGTGATGTGAATAATTTTTCCATAGGAGGTGAAGTGAGCAATGGGGGAGTGGCTGTAAAGCCCTCTACTTATTTCATGCCGTGGGGCCTGGTTCCTAACAGGCCACTGACTGGTACTGTTCCATATCTTGGGGATTGGGGACTGCCACCATAGAGGGAGAAGGAGGAGGAGGAGGAAGAGATACTCTCTTTTTCTACCTTAACTGGAAAACGGCATTGAAGTTCTACACTGTCAGGTGTGGTAGCCACTGCCCATAGGTAATCATCAAGCACTAAAATGTGGCAATTCCAAATCAAGATGTGATATAAGTATAAAAATGTACTAAATTTTGAAGACTTATGTATGAAAAAAGTAATATATCTCACTATCCATTTTTATATTGATTATACATTTAAATGATATTCAGTATAGGGTTATATAAATATAATTTTTAAACTAAATTTTCCTGCTTCTTTTAACTTTTAAAAGTGTGGGTACTCTAACATTTTAAATTACATACATGTCTTGCATCATGTTTCTACGGGGGCCAGCCTTGGACACTACTTGGACACCCGCGGGACAGGCATGCCATAGGAGGTTGGTTGTCAGAGGCCAAGCATCAGGGGAAGGTGTGCGGAGGCTGGACAGACAATTACAATGTCCCTTAAGAAAGGGGAGAAGTGGAGGAGAATGGTGTGTCACTATCCTCATTTAGGATGGGCACAGATAAAAAATGACTTTTCAATAAATGTAGTCTACTCAGGATTGGAAAGAATGCCAACCCCCCCAAACGCACTCCTCCTTTCCTTCTCTCAGGACTGTTTTTTTTCCCCATCTACATGGGGCCATTCCTTACTCTGGTCATAGGCTGGAGAAGGTGGATTGAAGAGTGGCAGAAGGAGGAGGGGTGAGGGCATAGCAGTGGAGGGTCAGCTGCACCCACGGGATCTGTCACCAAGGGAAAAGACATGCTAGACTCGCCCTGTTCAAACTACTTCCCATGAAACTTACTTCTCCCTTCATAGGGAGGGTCGTCTCCACGGACAGGGCTTTTCTGCTTGCTGTGTTTGGCTGCCTTGGAAAAGACACAGAAGGACTTGGCAAATGGGCAGGGGTGGTCGTTGGATTCTTTCCTGGAGCCCCTGTTTTTGGAAACAAGCTTGGAGGGGCGGTGGGCCATCAGTTTCCTGTGTGATCCCTGAGCTGTGACTCCCGACAGGGCGGTGTTTTGGTGCTTCCTACTTCCCTTCTACTCTCTCTGCCCACTACGCGCTGACCGACTGTACTCATCACATTCTTTAGTATGGAGCCTCCACCAGCTCGTCTGGCCCCCCCTCTGTGAAACCTGGTGTGTGTGTTACTCATCATCCTGCGGCTCCTTCTCTTTTATTTTTCAAGGTGTCATCCAGACTGTCTGTTTCAGAATCATCAGAAGAGCTTGTTTCAAAGCAGATTCTCTGGCCCCTCTTCAAGGCTACTGAACTGGGATCTCTGGGGGTGAGGCCAGGGAATCTGCATTTCTAACAAACCTCCCAGATGACTCCCATCCTCATCAAAGTCCAAGAGCGTCAGAGGCTGCTTCGGGGAATGTGGGTACAGGCAGAGGTGGAGCAGTCCTTTCTCGATGTGCCCCACGTGAGTGTAGAGACCCACGTGAGGGTTTTGCAAACAAAGCAGGGCCAGTGTCAGGTGGTCTGAGGAGTGGTAGTCCTGTTCTCTCTCAGGCCGCAGCAGCTCAGGCCAGGATGTGGCCCCTCTCTCCAATGGCTCATGGACGCCTACAAGGAGGCCGCAGGGAGAAAATGCCGGTGGGTTTGTAGCTAGCAAACGTGGTATTCCCTGGGGATTTCCCTAACTATCCGTGGCATCAGGGGAGGACAGGAGTTCCTTCCCAGGGGCAAGTGAAGCCTACCAGAGCTTCAGGATTAATGTTAACCCACAGTTAAGCTGCTGAGGCTTGAGGGTAATTAAGTTACAATCATTATCAAAAATCTGCAAATCAGCAGGAAAGCATCACCCATAATGCCTCTACCCCAGCATTTCTGTGGCTTCAGCGTGTGCGTGTGGAGCCACATTGTCTGGTAGAGGTCGGTAGAGACATTCTGGCTTGCTTTCCTAGCTCTATCCAGATTAGGGTGTCTCATTCAGGGACTCATCCTTTTCCTTTTCTGGAAGGGCCAGAGCTCCTTTGAGCTGGGAAAGTAGCTGGAGTTGCCCCCATGTGGGAGTGTCCCGGCAAGCTCTGCCACGCAGGCAGGCCTGGAGACTTGGAGTGGGCAGGTGCTTGGAGTCAGCTCCCTGTCCCAGGGCCAGCTTCGGCACCAACTCTCCACTTCCCTGCTGTTGCTCTGTAGAGTGGAGAATGTAATGGGGGGGGGGGGATGAATTTGGGGGTAACCCAGAATGACTGAGGAGGCCATGTTGTGAAACTCGCACCAGTTCCCAAGATCCCAAGATCTGAGTCTGTTTCTTAGGTTGGAATTGAACAATGAAAGGCTAGACCAACCATTTCCTTTCCGGGTATGGAAAGCAGTCTCCTCCATGTGGCAGACTCAGCCTCTCATCTTCAGATTTCTCCCCTGCAATTTAAGAAGTTTTTGAAACTGGCTGTAGTATCATGCAGAAAACTGATGTTTCAGAGCTTCAGACTTCTAGAAAGTGGAAGCTCCTGGAAGACCAAGTCCAGAAATGGGGGTCAGGGCGAGGGAAGTGAATGGAAGGTGACCGTGGAGTGGAGAACACTGTGAGCTCTGGAACTCGGGATGACCCAGGGCCGCCTTCTTCCCCTTCAAATAAACATCTCTGTCTAATCCAGACACTCAGCTCTTTCTGGATGTGTACACTTATTTTGGCCTTTGACAATAGGGATTGCTTGACATATTCCTGCCCACCCATTTTTGATCTTACCTGTGAAAAACACTTTTTTATTGTATTAAAATTCAATTGCTGGAGAACACCTTGGTATCCTCTAAATATTAATGTAAATGCAGGAATTGCTTCTGTTAGGATATTGCAGGCAGTTTGGGGTCCCCATTACATGCAGGCTGTGTTCAATGAAGGGATTTATTCTGCAAGTGAAATGTCTAGGAGTTATTATTTTTCCTGCATAGCATATTTATTTCTTTTTGACAGTGTTATGGACTCTATTTCTAGCTGACAAAAGAAAACAGTACACAATAACATCTGTGGCATTAGACTGGATCAAACCAAACGCATTCATTCTCTTTCAGATGAGGACACCCATTTCAATAACTGGAGGAACTGAGAATGTTTAATGTTCTAAGAACATGCTAAGCTGAATTTAAGTGAAAGATAATCCCTGGTTCTTTCTTGCTTGCTTTAAAAATAAACCACATAATTAAATGGCTATAGATACTTCTTCTGTGGGGAGAAAAGCAGCAGTCAGACGCTCTGCAATCATGCCAGCAGGGCGGTAGTTTTCCTAACCCTTTGGCAAAATAGAGAATCAATACCAATCAGAAAAGAATGGTATCAAAAGGGGAAATCTCGTGGGAGTCATGGGCAATAGAAGATTACACATGTGAATAAGACATCACAGGTCAGCATTAAAATAGGTGATACATTTCTCTGCCAAGGCAAATATCTAGCCTCTAACCCAGTGGTTCTCAACCTGCCTAATGCCTTCTAATGCTGTGACCCTTTAATATAGTTCCTCATGTTGGGGTGACCCCCTACCATAAAATTATTTTCGTTACTACTTCATAACGGTAATTTTGCTACTGTTATGAATCATAATGTAAATATCTGATATGCAGGATGCGTTTTCATTGTTGCAATGGGGTTGTCACTCTCAGGTTGAGAACCACTGCTTACAGAACCTAGCAAACAGACCTAACAGCACCAGGAGGTCTTCACTTCCCCTCACAGAAAGGCGTCTCTCTTGGAGACACATTCACTTCGTATGGAGCTTTTGGAGTCAGACCTTTCACCTGGTTTGAAAGTAAAAATCTCCGGAAATATAAATCTTCCCCAGGCACAATTTCTAGGATTAATGTATTTGGACTTTGAGAACAAAGAGACCATACTTGCCTACAAAAAGGAAAAGATGATTATCTGCTGGTTCATTCTGTAAATGAAAATGACTCTTTAAATACAACTTGGAGAAATGATGAAGTGAAAAAAAGTCCATTATAGACAGACTGAGTTCCAACTAAAACGTTAGTGGAGGACATCTCCAACTGGGGAGGCCTCATCAGCGTGGTGGAGAGGCGCTCTCAGTGGCTGATAATATTCCAGGGGTCATTAGTTTTTGCTGAGTGGATTCTCATTATTATGGGAATTTCCATATTCCAAAGCCAAATCATTTTTTAAAAACCCAGAAAACAATGTTTTGGCACACAGCTATGCTCAAAGGAATGCATTTGACAAATAGAAGTCAATTTTATTATATTTCGCCAAATCATGGAGAGTGGGTCTGTATCCTCACCACTTGAAAGAATGCAATCCACCTGCCATCAGAGGTGGTGTACTGGGGGGCCTGGGCAACTCAACCTTGGGTCACTTCAAGTTTGTGGTGAACTTGTACCTGTGGTTTCACTTGGCAATAAGTTTTGCCTTGATAAATTCAATATCTATTTTAACACTGGATTCTATATGGGAAACTGGCACACAGTTTTTATGTAACTTTAAATTTAGAACATTTTAAAAAATGGTTCATTGAATCATTTTTATATCCTTGTGTTAACATGAACTCCAGAGCTTATCACAGGGGCTTAGTAACAATATCTGGTTCCTGTTTCTGTTTCTCAGCTGGCCATCTGGCTTTTCTTAATCTGTTGAACTTCATTTACTACGGTTAACATTTACTGAGAACATACAAATGTGCTAGACGTTGGGAGAAATCCTTTACTTACATTGGTTTTTACGTTTCGTTGTCCTAGCATAGCATCCTCATGAGATAGAAGCTATCTACCTTGAAGATAAGAAAACCAAGGCTTGGAGAACTTGGCCAAGCCCACCCAGCTCTGCTCCTAAAATCCAGCCGAGGCAGTTTGGAGCCAGGCAGGCACTCCCTGCGCCCACCCTCAAAGTTCAGACAACATAGACTTGTGTTCCCATTCACACGCTTGCAACCTTATTACTCAGCTAATATCTCTGCCCTGAAACTGCCAATATTTTTAGTCCTGATGAATTTCATTCAATTTTCTTCCTTTTAGTTTTGCCTCACCCATTTATTTCCTGTTTCCAGAATTGTCTTGCAGACTATGTAGTTATGGAGAAACGCTTGTTTTCTCGGTGTTAAATGAAACTCCTATCCTTGTCTGATTTATCGCCCTTGTGGTTCCAGCTTGCCTAGCTTTAGTAATATAGTTTTTCCTTCAATTCAGAGCCAACCTGCAGAGGAAATCGCATCTGTTATTTACATATTGATGTACGAGATCTACAAAATATAATGGTAGTGTCTGATAATGCAGTTTCTGGACTGCCCTTTTCTTTATTCTTTTTGAAATGATGACACAAAATTTTATCACCTGGCTTGATCTTTTCCTGGAGCAATCTGCTATTTGTAGAAAGATCTAAAATTCAGGGTTTCTTCTTATTTTTTTCTATTTCTATGGCTATTCTTCTTTCCAATTGGGAACATTCTAATTTAAAAAACGCTGGAAGAACCTTATGGTACAAAATACATTTGTGAACAATGAAGTGAAAATATTGTTTCATATTCATTATAGCATTATACTAATAGTTAAAAGTTGGGGGAATAATATAAATGTACCCCAGTAAGGAGTTGGTTAAATATATAATATGAAATCCATATGTTGGAATTTCATGCTATCCTAAAAATTACTTTTTAGAACAGTATTTTAAAGTATGAAAGAAGCATTCTGGGAGGCTGAGGCTGTTGGAATACCTGAGCTCAGGAGTTCAAGACTAGACTGAGCAAGAGTGAGACTCTGTCTCTACTAAAAATAGAAAAATTAGCTGGGTGTGGCCTGTAATCCTAGCACTCTGGGAGGCCAAGGCGGGTGGATTGCCTGAACTCACGAGTTCCAGACAGGGAGACCCCATCTCTAAAAATAGCCAGGCATTGTGGCAGGAGCCTAAAGTCCCAGCTGCTTGGGAGGCTAAGGCAAGAGAATCACTTGAGCCCAAGAGTTTGAGGTTGCTGTGAGCTATGACGCCATGGTACTCTATTGAGGGTGGCAAAGTGAGACTCTGTCTCAAAAAAAAAAAAAAGCATGGAAGAAATATTTATGATAGATTATTAAGTGACCAAATCTATTCATAAAATAGTATGAGCTATTCCTTAATTCATGAATTATTTAGATGTGTATTTTTATCTCTATTTTAAAAAAAATTTCCGCTTGTGGGGGCAGCACTCATAGGTCAATAGGTAGGGCACTGGCCACATATGCCGATGCTGGCAGGTTTAAACCTGGCCCAGGCCAGCTAAAACAACAATAGCAAGAAAAATAGCTGGGCACTGTGGCAGGTGCCTATAGTCCCAGGTACTTGGGAGGCTGAGGCAAGAGAATTGCTTAAGCCCAAGAGTTTGAGGTTGCTGTGAGCTATGATGCCACAGCACTCTATGCAGGTTGACAGCTTGAGACTCTGTCTCAAAAAAAAAAAAAAAAAAGCACATGGCTGAATTTTGGTTCTAAATCTAATTCTGAGGCTTGGTGCCTGTGGCTCAAGTGGTTAAAGTGCCAGCCAATACACCTAAGGTGGTGGGTTCAAATCCAGTCTGGGCCTGCCCAGGCCTGCCAAAACAATAATGATGGCTGCAACCAAAAAAATAGCTGGGCGCTGTGGTGGGCGCTTGTGGTCCCAGCTACTTGGGAGGCTGAGGCAGGAGACTTTCTTCAGCTCAGGAGTTGGAGGTTGCTGTGAGCTGTGATACCACAGCACTGTACCCAGGGGGATAGCTTGAGGCTCTGTCTGAAAAAAAAAAAATCCAAATCTGAGACTCTTTGTGTTTCAATAGTAGAATTATCTAAGCTATTCTTCATGTCTTTTAATTTTCCTTTTGTATTTTTCATATCTTTGTTTCTTAGGGCTGTATCCAGGATGATTTCCCCAGATTTCTCTCTGAATTCACTGTTTATCTTCCTTACTATTTAACCTGCTGTTTAATTCAGCTATTGTGTTTCTTATTTCAATACGACTATTTTAAAGTACTAAGATCTTTGTTTTTCACATCCACCTGTTCTGATTCATAATGCCATGTTACCTTTTTATGTTATATTTATCTATTTAAACATTTAAAATGATTATTTCATTTTTTAAAGTTGGAAACCTTGCTCTTTTAGTTTTAGTTGCTGAGATTTGAAGTTGAGTATTTGGTGAGGCTGTAGAGCATCTTTCTTGGCATTTGACTACCTCACGTGTTTTAAAAATGTAGCCTCCTCTCACATAAGCATCAGCTCCTGTAGGAGCTCCAGGCATGCTCTGCCCTGTGAGTAGTAGGGAGCTCGCCCTGTGGAGAAGTTTCACCAGCATCTCTGCCCAGGATTTAGGGGGGAGACAATTTTATATTTATGTACCAGCTGGATTTTCACTTCACACGATAGTTCAAAATTAACTCCCATACAGAAGATTAGGCTTGACATCCCACTTTTTCTCAGATATTGCCCAACCTAAGGTGTTTGGTATTAATCTCAGTGCTAGATTTTTGTCTGGATTTTGAAATGTAAAGGACACAACCTTGGCCAGTGCTAGTATGCAACTGACCATCAGAGCCTATGAGATTAACTATGTGCTTTTATGGGCTTGACATTTTATAACTTAAATATCTATCAACGAATGATGATCTTTTTTTTTTTTTTTTGAGACAGAGCCTCAAGCTGTCCCCCTGAGCAGAGTGCTGTGGCATCACAGCTCACAGCAACCTCCAACTCCTGGGCTCAAGCGAGTCTCCTGCCTCCGCCTCCCAAGTAGCTGGGACCACAGGCGCCCGCCACAACGCCCGGCTATTTTTTTGGTTGCAGCCGTCATTGTTGTTTGGTGGGTCCGGGCTGGGGATTCGAACCCGCCACCTTAGGTGTACGTGGCTGGCGCCTTAGCCGGTTGAGCCATAAGCACCGAGCCTTGGCTTAAATTTTAAAGAAGAAATCTGGGGTGGGATTGCCAAATTTTGGTAGCAGGCATTCTCTACTAACTGTCCTAATATCACAACACAGAGATAGTTGCATGCTATGTTTCCACCTGTGGCTGAATTTTCTTATTTACCATCACAGGTGGAACGTTATTTGCTATTTCATCAGATAATCCTGAAATAATCTCTGAAAAGATGTAAATGTTTGATAATGAGTTTGGAGTGTTATCTCTCAGGGATATTTGTATTTTAATAGGAATATCATAATACTACAAAAACTTTAATAATCAGAATTAATAATGAGTGACATGATTTCAGGCTAATACAAACCAGTAAGTATTATTTCTGAATGGAAAGTGCATAACATATATAGTCCCTTGCTCAGGGTACTATGTATGTACTCTGGAGGGACCTATATTAATGAATATGTAGGAAGGTTTGCAATAAACACGCCAATTATTTCTAAAGAGATATTATTCTAATATACTTTGTAACTTTTTCAATTACAAATTTTCAATTGAAGTACTTTGAAAGCTATTAATACTATATTAGCTAAAAGAGTATGGTAACTGGGTATACATCTAACTCCAAATGCATCCCAGACATCAGGGACAAGATGGGCCATAGTTGGACATGAGATTTGGGTGGGACCTAAGAGGAGGAGGAAGGAGACCTCCCGGGGGGTAAGGGACAACACCCATGAGTTCCACGCATGGGCAAAACACAGAGGGCTGCAGGCATGGGGACTCTGGATGAATCAAAGCCAATACTAAGGCTTAAAAAAATCTTTGTATCTGGGTAGACGGCAGTGCTATTATTACAGCACTAAGGTAAAAGGAAGAGTTATTTGAGCACAAGCTGGTGAAAGAGTGACGTGTGTATGTTTGCATTTGTGTATGTTGGAGGTAGGATGAGTTTAAACTTTTTATGTAATAAACTGAGATAAAAAGTAAATAAGAAAAATGGTGACATGGGGATTTTCTGGGAATATTACCTTTTTTGTTCTATTGTCCTTTGCTTCTTCCAAGGACAATTTCCTCCCTCCCATAGCCTTGTCCTGCCTCTGAGAGTAAGGGCCTAGGCAATTTTTTGTTGACCAATTTTTTGTGGACCACCATAGTGGTCCACACTATGCCAGAACATGAGTGACGGAGTAAAGAGGTGCCGTGTCTCACCTGAAACCTGAAGACAGATTTTGGTGCCGGGGAGTGGCCATGCAGGGTTGGGAGGGAACCCAGAGCAGGACAGCAGACTGTACCCCAGGTGTAGCTTAAGTATAACTCTCGGCAGGCAACAGACGGATGCTCAGAAAATTACACTTTTGTCTTCCTGTTTGAAAAAGGATATAAGCCAAGGGAAATGAGATTGGAAAAGGGGGCAGTCAGTGGAGAAACTGTAGCTTTCTGATTTCTCAGTGGAGAATCAGAAATAATCTGATTCCAAACCCCCTTTTCTTTCTCTCTTTGCCTGTTCTGTACAGTGTTATAAAACAGGGAGGCTGAACATTCTCAGAGGCTTAATATTAAGACAGTGGGAGACATCTATGATCCCATGTTATCACAATCAAGAAGGATTTATTAGGTGACTAATCGTTGCATTGGCACATACCGAATTAATCCAACATGTTTTTTTTCAGGAGCTGGCGGATTTGTAGATAACTGGCAGTATTTTCTTGAGTTCACTCTTTACCATATATGTACGTAATTTCTAGAGTCTTTTCGTCTCAATGTATAGCGAGTCTATTTCTGTTTTTGGCATTTTCAAAAAGATTAAAGCCTCAATGAAAAGTTTTGGTGGCTGACAAGGGTCAGAATATATTCTGCTTAGGCAAAAACATGAGTTATATAAGGACCGATAGAGAGTGAAGTGTGCTCTTAATTATATTTGTTGAATAGCGTCAAATTTATTTCAAGTAATATGTGCTTTCCTGACTAAAATAATTAGTACTGGCTTTAAGTGAAATATGCATGCTTTTCACAAGCTTTGATTTTCATAGGTCAAATATTTTATAATAGAGAACTAAGATAAGGCAATCAGTGCCAAAAAGGCATGCATCCCTAATTAGAATGAAATTCTGAGGGAAACCTAGTGTTTGCTAATCATTCTTCCTATCTGTAGGCATCAGCCGGGCCTTGATTTAGAGCTCTTTGATGTAATGTCCACGCACTGAACGCATGAGTGTGAACAGACTATATCGATAACTAGTGTCAGGAAAGGGGAACTCAAAAATCACGTTGTGGCAGAGAGATACCTGGAGACAAATTAATCTTGGAGCACTTCATTTTGTATTCTTATCGTCTGTGCTGTATAAAGCGTGCAGGCATATCAAAGTTCCTCACAAAAACTGCTCATACCATCAGGGAGATGTATTTGTTTTCAACAATGTAAAGGAAAAGCTACAATTGGGGTGGAAAGCGAGAGACAGAGAAAGAGAGAGCGAGCGACAACCTGCCGCAGACACCACCTGAGTGGGAAATTACACATCCTGCACACACAGGCGAGCTCTGCACACACATGCACGGAATTCATCTCTGACAATTTAATTGTTTAATGGTAGGACTAACAAGGAATCCTTTCTAAAGTAATGGCATATAAAGGCTTCCTAGTGAAGTTAATATTCCTGCTGCATTTGATGGGTGTTTCCCATTTGTGCAGTTCTGCCCTAACAGACTCCTGCCGTTTGACGGGGGGAGGAAGGAGGGGCGCTGGTGTCTGTGTTCAACAGCAGAATCTGGAGAATGCCTTAGCCTGTGACCTTAGCCATGAAAGCAATAAACCCGAGGCCAGGACCGGCACCAGAGCACTTGCTCAGGTCGGCTAAAATGCCGTGGCTTGCAGGCCTAGGATCCTGGCCTGGAGGCTGGATGTTTTGAGCACAAAGTCCTTGCTTGCAAATTGTTGTCTATTTTCTCCGGGTTGACTAGAATCAGGGTTCTGCGGCCACGTGCGCTGAGGGCACAGGATTCAGGTTGACCAGTCTTCTAGATAATGACGCATGGTGTCCCAGATGCTGTGGTTCCGCGTCCTCATCCTGAGCCACGTTTCCTCTTCGTATTTCCTATGGTTCACCTTGCCGTCTGTGCTGTCACTGCATCATGGCAGCTGCCTGGTGAACTGTAAACACAACAGCATAGCCTGCTTGGAAGAAGAACTATCTCAAGGCATAAAGTTCTCAAAACAGACCCTCACACCTTCTCCTTTTTGGCTTCTGTTCTTAAATCTATACATTTTACATTTGTTACTCCAGTTACTTGGCTTGAGGGAAAAGATCATCGCCTGCATCAGAGAAAGCTAGGGGAGTGGCTGCCTGTGACAGAGAAGGTCCCTGCCCTGGTGCGCGGTTTTCCTCCAGTGGCAGAACCGCTCCCACCACGCTCTGTTGGCTCCTCTCTCGGAAGCACTATCTGCGTCTTTCAGTCTAGGAAAAGGCTTAGTAGGCAGAGTTGAAAACGACAGACTACTTTTAACACGAGCTTTCTATCCCACACTTCTGGTTCTTTCTTCTATGATCATCACTTATTCATTGACTCTTATTCCCCAATATCATTACCCTTTACAGTAATACGATCAGCAAACCGACCACTCAAAACAAAATAAACAAACGCAGGAATCCGAGTCTCCCACACGGAACATTTTCCTCCCTCCAGCCGCGCTCTGCTCCTCCCCAACCACCTGGGGGAGAAGCTGTTCTTATCAGTCACTGAGAAGCTCTGCTGCTGCAGAGATGCCGGGGTAACAAAGGGGCTTGGCTGCCGAGAATAACACTAAGTCGCCAGCTCCCTAAGAACAAGAAGAGGTAATGAAATCGGAGGAAAAACAAGGTAAAAGTAAGGAGGGGAGGAAGGTAGGAAGAAGGAAGAAAACAAAAGAGACTACATCCTCTAAACTCAGTTTCAGCACAGGGAAACCCGCCTAAAACAGACTCTTAGGTTAATGTACGGTGACTTTCTCGGGCATATGGGGCTGGCACCCTACTCCTTGAGCCACAGGCACCGCCCTGTATGGTGACTTTCAAGTGGGGTTATGTAATTATTACTTCTTTAATAGCAATAGCTACCATGGATTGAGGACCTACTGTGTGCCAGATGCTTCCTCTAAGTTATTTGATTTGTACAACTTTTAATAGTGGGTATGATTAACCCGATTAACCCTATTCTACAGTTAAGGTGACTGGGCTTTAGAAAGGCTAAGTGACTTGTCTGAAGTTGAGTGATTTCATTCAGTGGACCTGGAAGGTACATTTAGATCTTATCAGTCCAAACACTGTGTTTATATCCACTACAGTTTTTTTGTACTGATTCCCACTGCCTTGCTTTGTACTCAGTCATTTGTCTCTCTGCCCACATATTTATTTATTTATGCACTACCTTATTCCAGAAATGATTTAAGATGGTGTAAATGCCTTGGAGTTATACACATATCCAAGCAGCTTGCATAGGGCCCTACGCTCTACCTTACATATTTGTTGATGGATTGAGCTGTAGAGCCTCATTTGTCAAGTGTTCAGAATTCTTTCCCTGTGAAGTCTCCATCCCTTTTTATCTTTTAAAGTAGGCCAGCCAGAAATTGGATGGCTTAGATATAGGTGGAAGAGACCGGGTTAACTCATCTTCCAAAGTCTCTTCTGGATCTATGCGTCTATAAAGAACTAGGTTATCATGAACAGTGAGGATTATTTTCTCTTAGTAATGAGTTACAGAAATGCCAAAAGTGAGTACGTGGGGGTGGGAGGAATAATGGATACTATAGAGTAACCTGACAAATAGACCTCCGTCATGTGATCATCAACAGTGATAGCTGGCTTGGCATCCGTAGCTCAGTGGTTAGGGAGCTGGCCACATACATCAGGGCTAGTGGGTTCAAACCCAGGCCAGGCCTGCTAAACAACAATGACAACAACAACAAACAATAGCTGGGCATTGTGGAGGGCACCTGTAGGCCAGCTACTTGGGAGGCTGAGGCAAGAGAACTACTTAAGCCCAAGAATTTGAGGTTGCTGTGAGCTGTCACACCCCAGCACTCTACTGAGGGTGATGTAGTAAGACTCTGTCTCAAAAAAAAGTTGTAACTCGTGTTGACAGCATGTACCTTTGATCTGATATATTGAAAGTGGCACTTACCTATGTGATCTTCCCCTAAAACCCCACAACTTCAGTCTAATCATGCCCAAACCTTGAGCTATACCCCAGTAGAGGGATGTTCTTTCAATATACCCGACCAGTACTCCTTCAAACAGTCAAGGTCACCAAAACAAGGAAAGTCTCAGAACTGCCACAGCTAAGAGGAGAGTAAGAAGCTAAAGTGGCAGGATGACTAACAGTAGTATTGTGTCCCAGAAATAGAAAAAACACAAAGTAAAACTAAGGCAATCTAAATAAAGTATGGATTTTAGTTACAATGTATTGATTGACATTAGTTCATTAGGTGTAGTAAATGGAACATACTGATGTAAGATATTAATAAGGGAAACTGAGGGCAGGCTATATGGAAACTGTCTGCATGCTCTTCTCAATTTTTCTGTCAAGATAACATTGTTCTAAAATGGAAAGTGGAAAGTCTATAAAAATATTTTGGCACAAACAAAACACACACACACACACAAGTGAACTGGCCGAGATTACTGAGAGAACCAGTGGCATGATTAGATATAGAATATATGTCCTTGTCTTGAAAGCCAATCCAATCAAGATGAATGACTTTTTCTTCAATTAATGCAATTTTGTTTTCTCGTTGATCTCTGGATCTTTATGACTGGCTTTTGAATATGGGAAGATAGGACTAAGTTGCTAGGAAGCATCCACTCAGTTTCTGGTTCCCGGCAGATAATTCTTGTTGAATGAATGAGTGTTATTGCAACACACATTGACTTGGCTCTAAGATGCACATAATTCAGCTTGGGTTTTAGACCTCTCAGTGGTGTCCTCCACATGCGCCCCCACCCCTCGTCCAATGTCAAGTTAATCCAAGGTCTTAGTTTCATTCTTAAGAACCCAGCAAGAATTCCTGAATCACTCTAGAAACTGATAAAATAATTACATCCATTCAAAATTCTAATACTATGCCCTGCTTGGATTACTATTTATTCTATTGGTAACCCACATGTCTTTATGTATCAGCATCAGTGACTTTGTCACTAACAGAAATGACAGCTATTTGCACATCACATTACAGTTGTTATAAATATCTTGAATTATTATTTACACTCATCACTACTTTGAAATTATGATAGTTATTAAATTTGCAACAGTATCTTGCTTTTAAGGTATTAATAAAGATGCACATATAAACAGGGTTTCAGAAACTATAGGCACATTTTAAGAAGAGAAAACACTGTATCCTAGTTGTGATTTTCAATATATACTGATACCATTTGTTAACTTGTATACTGTATTTTGTAGCCCTTGCAATCGCAGCAGTCAAAAGTGTGAGTATTACCATTTTGTAATCTCCATTGAATTCCTTGACTTCTAAGATCCTTACTTATTTCTTATGTTTGGCCATTAGACTAAAATAACTGTTTGCCAAAGGGTTTTCTTTCTTTCTTTTTTTTTTTTTTTTTTTGAGACAGCTTGGGTAGAATGCTGTCCTTATATCTCACAGCAACCTCAAATTCCTGGGCTTGATCCTCCTGTCTCAGCCTCCTTAGTAGCTAGGAATACAGGTGCCCACCACCTAGCTAGTTTTTCTATTTTTAGTAGGGACAGGGTCAGCTCAGGCTGGTCTCAAATTTACCAAGGTTTTAAATGCAGTTCATTGCTGGGAACATTTCTCACTCAATGATTTGACCATGCCTACATGAGCAGAATGAAATGGAAAATTGAATCAATTCTCTGGATAATAATTCATGCTAATAAGTTTCTACATTTTCCCGCAACATTCAGATAATCAAAGAAAATGTGTTTTTTAACTACTTACCGGTACCTGATTTATGACAAGCTGATTAAAACCATTGAGTGGGGAAAAGATTCCCTATTTAACAAATGGTGCTGGGTGAACTGGCTGGCAACCTGTAGAAGACTGAAACTGGACCCACACCTTTCACCATTAACTAAGTTAGACTCTCACTAGATTAAAGATTTAAATTTAAGACATGAAACCATAAAAATACTAGAAGAAAGTGTAGGGAAAACACTTGAAGATATCGGCCTGGGTGAACATTTTATGAGAAGGACACCCCGGGCAATTGAAGGAACATCAAAAATACACTATTGGGACCTGATCAAACTAAAGAGCACAGCCAAGAACACAGTAAGTAAGGCAAGCAGACAGCCCTCAGAATGGGAGAAGATTTTTGCAGTTTATGTCTCTGACAAAGGTTTAATAACCAGAATCCATAGAGAACTTAAACATATTAGCAAGAAAAAAACGAGTGATCCCTTCTCAGGGTGGGCAAGGGACTTGAAGAGAAATTTCTCTGAAGAAGATCAGCACACGGCCTACAGATATATGAAAAAATGCTCACCATCCTTAATCATCAGAGAAATGCAAATCAAGACTACTTTGAGATATCACCTAACTCCAGTAAGATTAGCCCATATCACAAAATCCCAAAACCAGAGATGCTGGCGTGGATGTGGAGAAAAGGGAACACTCTTACACTGCTGGTGGGAATGTAAACTAATACGTTCCTTTTGGAAAGAAATCTGGAGAACACTTAGAGAACTAAAAATAGACCTGCCGTTTGACCCTGCAATTCCTTTATTAGGTATATTTCCAGAAGACCAAAAATCGCATTACAACAAAGACATTTGTATCAGAATGTTTATTGCAGCCCAGTTCATAATTGCCAGGTCATGGAAGAAGCCCAAGAGTCCATCGATCCACGAATGGATCAACAAACTGTGGTATATGTACACCATGGAATACTATGCAGCCATTAAGAAAGATGGAGACTTTACATCCTTCATGTTCACACGGATGGAGCTGGAGAATGTTCTTCTGAGCACAGTATCACAAGAATGGAGGAAAAAGTATCCAATGTACACATCCCTATTATGAAACTAATTTATACCTTTTATATGAAAGCTATAACCTAATAACAACCTAAGGATGAGGGAAGGGGGAGGGAGGGGGGAATGGGTGGAAGGAGGGGGGTTCAAGGGTTCACTTCTGTAGTTCATCTTACAAGGGTACAGTGAATCTTTCTATGAGTAGAATATGAACATTTTAACACAATAACTAAGAAAATTACGTGAAGGCTATGTTAACAAGTTTGATGGAAGTGTTTCGGATTGTTTGTGAAAACACCACACTGTACCCCAGAAGTGCATTAATGTACACAGTTACTATTCAATAAAAAAAAAAAAAAATTTAAAAAAAGAGGCACAGGCTGGCTGACTGGATACATAAACTCAGACTGGATATCTGCTGTGTACAAGAATGTTACCTTACCTTAAAGGATAAAAATAGACTTGGGGTAAAGGGATGGACTTGCATAATATAGGCAAATGGAAACCAGAAAAAAGCAGGGGTTGCAATTTTAGTAGTAGATACAATTGGTTTTAGAACAACAAAGATAAAGAAAGATAAGGAAGATCTCTACATATTCGTCAAAGGAAACACCCAACATGAAGTGATTTTGATAATTAAAATTTATGAGAGGGGAGAGGGGAGGATGGTTGGAGGGAGGGAAATTGGTGGGACCATGCCTATGGTGCATCTTACAAGCATACATGTAAAACTTACTAAAATGTAGAATTTAAATGTCTTAACGTAATAAAAAAAAAAATTATGCACCCTACCAGAATGCTCCTCAATTCATAAAGCTGACCCTAATGGATATGAACCACTTGATATCTTTCTGCACTATAATAGTTGGAGATTTTAACACCCCTTTGACAGTTTTGGATAGCTCCTCCAAGAAGAAACTAAACAAGGAAATATTAGACTTCAACCTGACCCTAGAACAAATGGCCTTTACAGACCTCTACAGAACATTTCACCCTAATAAAACTGAATATAGATTCTTCTCATTAAACCACAGATCATCTTCCAAAATAGATCATATCCTAGGACACAAGCCTAACCTCAGCAAATTTAAAAGTGTAGAAATTATTCCTTCTATCTTCTCAGACCACCATGGAATAAAAATTTAATTCAACAGCAACAGAAATCCTAATACTCAAACAAAGTTATGGAAAGTAAATAATCTTAGACTGAATGATAGCTGGGTCAAAGACAAGATTAAGAAGGAAATCACCAATTTTTTTGAATAAATTGATAATAAAGACACAAATTATCAAAACCTGTGGGATACTACAAAGGCAGTCCTCAGAGAGAAATTTATAGCATTGAAATCCTTCATCAAAAAAACAGAAAGAGAGGAAGACAACCACCTAATGAATCATCTCAAGCAACTGGAAAAGGAAGAACATTCCAACAACCAAAATTAGGGCAGAATTAAATGAAATTAAAAACTAAAGAATCATTCAGAAAATCAATGCAACAAAAAGTTGGTTTCTTGAAAAGATTAGTAAAATTGATAAAACGTTGGCCAACCTAACCAGAAATAGAAAAGTGAAATCTCTAATATATCTATCAGAAATGATAAAGGAAAAGTAACAACAGACACATCAGAAATTCAAAAACTCCTCAATGATTAATACAAAAATCTCTACTCCCAGAAATTTGAAAATCTGCAGGAATTGGACCAATGCCTGGAAGCATGCCACCTTCTTAGACTCAACCAGAAAGAATTAGAAATCTTAAACAGACCTATATCAATCACTGAAATAGCATCAATAATACAAAATCTCCCTAAAAAAGAAAAGTCTGGGACGAGATGGCTTCACATCCAAATTCTATCAAACCTTTCAAGAGGAACTAGTACCTATATTATACAACTTTTTCCAAAGCATGGGAAAAGAAGGAATACTTCCCAACACATTCTGTGAAGCCAATATCACCCTGATACCCCAAACAGGAAAGAATCCAACAAAGAAAGAAAATTATACACCAATATCATTAATGAATATCAATGCAAAAATATTCAATAAGATCTTAGCAAACACAATTCACTAAAACATCAAAAAAAAATATACATCATGATCAAGTTGGTTTTATTCCAGGGTTACAGGGTTGGTTCAACATATGCAAATCTATAAATATAACACATCACATCAATAAATAAAAAACAAAGACTATATGATTCTCTCAATTGATGCAGAAAAAGCCTTTGATAAGATCCAGCATTCTTTCATGATCAGAACACTTAAGAAAATAGGCATAGAAGGGACATTTTTTAAACTGATAGAGGCCACCTACAGCAAACCCACAGCCAATGTCATATTGAATGGTGTAAAATTGAAAACATTTCCAGTCAGATCAGGAATGAGGCAAGGATGCCCACTGTCTAATGGAAGTCTTAGCCATCACAATCAGGCAAGAGAAGGCAAGCAAGAGTACCCAAATAGGGTCAGAGGAGATCAAACTCTCACTCTTCACTGATGATATGATCCTATACCTGGAAAATCCCAGGACTCAATTTCAAAACTCTTAGAAGTGATCAAAGAATACAGGAACATCTCAGGATACAAAATCAATACTTACAAGTCAGTAGCTTTTACATATGCCAATAATAGTCAAGCTGAAAAACAGTCAAGGACTCTATGCCTTTTACAATAGTGCCAAAGAAGATGAAATACTTTGGAGTTTACCTAACAAAGGATGTGAAAGATCTCTATAAAGACAACTATGAAACTTGAGAAAAGAAATAGCTGAAGATGTTAACAAATGGAAAAACACACCATGCTCATGGCTAGGAAGAATCAACATTGCTAAAATGTCCAGACTACCCAAAACAATCTACAGATTTAATGCAATCCCTATTAAAGCACCATTGTCATACTTTAAAGAACTTGGAAAAATAGTACTTCATTTTATATGGAATCATAAAAAACCCTGAATAGCCAAGACATTAGTCAGAAATAAGAACAAATCAGGAGGTATCATTTTACCAGACTTCACTATAAATCTATAGTGATCAAAACAGCATGGTACTGGCACAAAAACAGAACGGTAGATTTATGGAACAGAATAGAGAACCAAGAGATGAACCCAGTTACTTATCATCATTTGATCTTCTACAAGCCTATCAAAAATATTCAGTGGGGGAAAGATTTCCTGTTTAACAAATGCTGCTAAAAAAAAAAAAATGGTGCTGGGTGAACTGGCTGGCAACCTACAGAAGACTGAAACTGGACCCACACCTTTCACCATTAACAATACTTGATTTTCACTGGATAAAAGATTTAAACTTAAGACATGAAACTATAAAAATACTAGAAGAGAGTGCAGGGACAAAACTTGAAGAAATTGGCCTGGGAGAATACTTTATGAGAACCCCCCAGAGAATTGAAGTAACACCAAAAATACATTACTGGGATCTGATCAAACTAAAAAGCTTTTGCACAGCCAAGAGCACAGTAGGTAAAGCAAACAGACAACCTTCAGAACGGAAGAAGATATTTGCAGGTTATGCTTCTGACAAAGGTCTGATAACTAGAATCTACACAGAACTCTAATCAATAAGAAAAGAACAAATTACCCTATTTCATGTGGACAGGAGGCTTAAACAGAAACTTCTCTGATGAAGACAGGCATGTGACCTACAAATATATGAAAAAATGGTCATCATCCTCAATCATCAGAGAAATTCAATTAAAACCACTTTGAGATATCGTCTAACTCCAGTAAGATTAACCCACATCACAAAATCCCAAACTACAGATGTTAGCATGGATGCAGAGAGAAGGAAACCCTTCTACACTGCTGGTGGTAATGCAAGCTAATATGACCTTTTTGGAAAGAAGTTTGGAGAACACTCAAGGAACTAAAAGTAGACCTACCATTCAATCCCTCAATTCCTCCACTAGGTATATACCCAGATGATCAAAAATTATTTTACAACAAAGAGATTTGCACCAGAATGTTTACTGAAGCCCAATTCATAATAGCCAAGACATGGAAACAGCCCAGGGGCTCATCGACCCATGAATGAATTAACAAATTGTAGTATATGTACACCATTGGAATACTATGCAGCCATAAAAAAGATGGACACTTCACAGCTTTTATGTTTACCTGGATGGAGCTGGAACATATTCGTCTTAGTAAAGTATCTCAAGAATGGGAAAAAAAATATCCAATGTATTTAATACTACTATAAAGTCAATAATCACCTACACTCTCATTTAAATGGCAAAACATAACTATAGTCCAGAAAGTAGAAGGGAAGAGGAGAGGCAGGGGAGGGGAGGGAGGATATGGGAGGAGGGAGGGCATTTGGGGGGACCTCACTTAATGTGAATGATACAATGATACATTTCAAACCTATTAAGAAATGAGTATAATTGTGATGGATGTGTTACCTAGTTAAATGTAAGAATTTCACATTATATATCGAAGCAGTACCCTGAACCCCATAAATACATCAATGTACAAAGTTATGATTTAATAAAAAATAATAAAGAAAAAAAGAGGAAGAGATCAGAGCTGGCTTGAGCTCACACTCATTTTTTTTTTCTCTCTCTCTCTCCCTGTGAGCAAGAAAGTAGTCCTTTGCAACCCAGGAAGAAGGCCCTTACCAGAAACCAAATCTGCCAGTATCTTGATCTTGGACTTCCAATCCTACAGAATTGTGAGAAATAAATGTCTATTATTTAAGTCACCCAGTCTCTGGTGTTTTGTTATAGCAACTCAAGCTATTATAAGCCCTAACCTGGCCCTTCCCACTCACATACTTCATTTGTTTTTCTCCCTTTCTTTAATTCAGAATGATTTTATCTTGGCTCCTATTCCTTCCTTTCCTCTTTCCTTCTTTTGTCCTTCCAAATTCCTCCACTGCCCAGTGTTGTAACAATGCAGTAAGCGCTGTTGTGTAATGAAGGAATGGCCTCCAGTGAAATCATGCAGAATGCATGCTATGGATGGGGGAATATTAACATGGGTCATTATGGTCCATCAGAGAACCAACGTGGAGCTTCAGATTTATGACTTATTAGCTTGGAGCATCACAGATTGGAGCCAATCTTTCTTTAATAACTGTCCTTTTGCGTGAGTCCTAAGAGTACATATTTCAATGATCAAAAAAAGAACAAGGCACAAACTCTCAACAGGCCAGCATGGCATGAAAAGAAAGAAAAAAACAAAAGGAGACTTTATTCCCCAAACCAAAAGTTAATTAGTTTCTTACCCTGGATTTGTGACGTTGATGGCTCCAAGCCAGTGGTCTATTTCCTAATTTAAATGTCTTTGATAGTTCCAGAATTCTTTATTATGAGATAAAAAGAAATAATGTCTGTAAAGGTTCCCTGTGAAATAAAAAGATCTATACAAACATGCATGGTGACTGTTATCAATATTTGCTTTTAGTCTCTTTCCTTATCAACTTCAGAAGAGTTTCTTTTTTCTCAAGTCTACTGTACCATTAAAAACATTTAAAAGTAAATGTTCTCAAGCAGAAAAGAAATTGATCACTTCAAGACTGAAAATGTATGAGTTGTCTTCTGAAATAAATAACAGTGATGACATCATCAAAGAACTGCAATTTCTCACTAATTCTTGGCAAATCTGAATAATCTCTTCTTGACTTTTGCTAACCTAGTTATTCATCTTATGGTTTTAAAAGTCTTACTGTAAACCTGTATATGGAGGATAAAATAAGATTAGTAACAGAATTACAAACTAGGATAATAACATCTTTTTTTTCTTTTTATTTGACACAGAGTTTTGCTATGTCGCCTTCAATAGAGTGCTGTAGTGTCACAGCTCACAGCAACCTCAAACTCTTGGGCTTAAGTGATTCTCTTGCCTCAGCCTCCCAAGTAGCTGGAACTACAGGCACCTGCCACAATGCTAAGCTATTTTATATATTTTTGGTTGCAGTTGTCATTGTTGTTTAGCAGGCCCAGACCAGGCTCAAACCTGCCAAACTTGGTGTATGTGGCCAGCGCCCTACTCACTGAGCTACGGGCATGGAGCCAGGATAACAATATCTTACTTGATTCTATTACTGAGGGCATAAATCCTGGCAAGAAAGCCTTATAAGATCAATGGTTATTGAAAAAAAGTTTTTATTTTATTTTAACAAGATAACAACCTAGGTCCAGATTTTATTTATTAGTAAGTAATGGTTTTAATTCTTTTTTTTTTTTTTTTTTTTGCAGTTTTTGTTTTTGGCCAGGCCAGATTTGAACCCGCCACCTCCAGTATATGGGGCCAGTGCCCTACTCCTTTGAGCCACAGGCGCTGCCCTGATTTTAATTCTTGATAATCAAAACCTTGTATGTTCATCTCTTCATCTTCTCCATAGCCAAGCCCAGTGCCTATTGAGTGGATGTGAATATTCTCATTGTACAGGGAGTAAAGCACACAGTGAGCCTATGAGCATGTGTACACCACACACTGCTCCAGGTGACTGTCAGGTAAATCTGTTTATATTCCTGACTGTGTTTAATCTCCTTTTCATTGTCAAGGTGGACAATGAAACACACAAAGAACATGACTAAGAAGACGTGCAGGAGGGAACTTCAGGAGGGTGTGTACTCCGGACCCGGGAGCAACAGCGCTAGGCACTTTGAAACTATCACTAGTGCTCCCTTTTGTACTTCTATAAGTAAGATTTCTGGTAGCTCATCTGACATGGAAAGTAATTGATGAGGCTATTGTCCCAGGAAAGGAGGGGCAGGGACCCCACACCCCACGACCAGAGCCTCCAGCGTGAGGACCCAGAGAGGAGAGGAGAGGAGAGGAACCATCCTCACAGAGACTTTAGCCTTGAATTGAACTTGAATTAAACCAACAGAGATTGTGTTACTTTCAATTTGGCAAGTTTACATTAGCTGCAACTCTCCAGAGAAAGATGATCAGTATGAGAGGAGAAAGAGGAAGTTGCAGTTTTTTGCACATCAGAGAGTTAATACATGAATTTCAACCCAATTGCCCTACTTTAAAAGGTCAGCTCTCTCCCTTGCTCTGAGAAATCTTTCAGCTATTTTCCTTGCCAAAGCGACTGGACCTTTCTCTCGCAGATTCTCCCTCAGGCCTTCTGGGACTATCTCAACCTAACCAGCTTTAGTTCTTGACCTTACTGCCTTCACCTTTGGTGCTAGCATTCTGGCTGACCCTTCAGGCCTGATCAAACCTGAACCCCACCTGGACTGGCACTTACTACCCAACCTTCCCCCACCCCTGTGGGTTGGGGGGGGATCTTTTCTCCCCAAGCTGCCACTCACTGGCTTCATATCTGACCAGATTCTACATTCATTTGGGGTAAAACTGTACCCTGTACTTCCATATTCTAAGTTCTGTTTTTGTTTTTTTAACTTCAGAATATTCCAAGGGTGCAAACGTTTGGACTACATGAGTTGCTTTTGCAGTTTGAGTTGAAGTTGTAAGTGTGCTCCTCACCTGGACAGTGTGCATTGTACCTGTGAGGTATGATTTACCCCTTCCTCTCCTGTCCCCTCCTGTCCCCACCCACCTGCTTACTTTCCTGCTGCTTGAGTTTTACTCCCAAATGTACACAGGGGGTTAATTGGTTAGTTACAATTTAATAGTGAGTACTATTCTAAGTTCTCAATAGAAGTGTGTGTGTTCAGTGTTCACATTTTTTTTTTTAAAGCAGTTTTTGGCTGGGGCTAGGTTTGAACCTGCCACCTCTGGCATATGGCGCGGGTGCCCTACTCCTTTGAGCTACAGGTGCTGCCCTGTTCATATGTTTTTACCCACATAGAAAAACATCTTTTTTTTACGTTGGATACAGACATATAACATACACACATACCACAGATAACATACACATTCCTTCCTCTCTGCTTATATTAGGTGAGAAAGTGTATCGACACATTTAACATAAGCATTATATGTAAAACAAGATCTCTTAAGGGCCCCACAATAACCTAGTTTGATCACCCTCATTATTAACAAGTGTGGTTTGTGCCGGTACTTGACATAACTGCATACAGTTTTTGGTGTGGGGCTGAAATCACTAACTATACAATTACATGATAGCAATAATAGGTTTCTGTAATTAGTGACAAAGCTTCCTTTTGTTGCATTTCCATAGACTAAAATCCTGGGACTAATTTTACCATTACGTGCATATGACATCACTCCCTGAAAATGTATGAACTGGAGGGGTTTTGTTGTTATTGTTGTTTTAGTACAACAAAGCAAGAAATGCTGTGGGAGAAATGGCCTCCAGGTTGAACTGTATCTCAGGAATGTGTGTGAAGGTTAAGGTTTTCTCAGATAGCTGTTAAACTTACCTCTCCAACTAGTAGCCATCTAGTAAATGGATCCCAAAATGTTTTCCTGCACGTATCTTAGGTTTCCCTGTATTTCACCAGCTTTGGGTATGCATGGAGTCACATCAGCAGTAATAGTCTGTATTTCACCTCACCAGTCCCCTGCTGCTCACTCTATATTTATTTTCCACCAAAAGTTCTCCTAAATATTCCTGAGCTAATCCAGGGTGGCTCCTATGAGCTTGCTAACAAGTCCAATCAGATGTCTCTTGACATCCCCCAGGCACTGCCTTCTCTTGCAACAGAAAGTACAACTCCTGCCAGACCCACTGGCTCCCAGAGGGCAGGCAGGTCCTTCTGGGGGTGCAGAGTCAGGAGCGAAGATGGCCCCACACACTTAGGCCACCTTGAGTTGGAAAGGAATAGATTCCACTTCAGAATGTGCGCTCACAGCCAGACAACTTCCTTTCTCTTTGGTACGCGTGTTTACCCTTTAACGAGACAAAAAGCAGTGTCAGAAATATTTTTTAAACAAAAAGTACTTTTTTAGTTTCCACAGAATATGAACTTTTTCTTAGGACAGAGAGGGTGAAGCCAGAAAAGCAGCCTACAAGATGGAATCTGAAAAGCTAAGTTGAAGCGGGCCAGCTGACCCAGCTTGCTCAGCCCACATTCTTTCCCGCAGACCTCCCATGGTTATCTACTTAAGGTTTCTCCATGAGCCTAAGGATGTTTATCTCAAAAGCCTTTGGGAGCAGCAGTAATACCTACACAGTAGGTTGCTGTATTGGAGTAAAGGTTACTTTTATGTTGTTTTCTTTGATGATTCTTTCAGATCAAGTTAAAATTTTCTAGGTTTATTTTCTTGAATCCCATTATAAAAACTATTAGAACCATAACTGAGGCAGAACAGTCTTGGAGAGGCTACTCTCACTGTTCTCCAGAATTGTTGACTCTACTGATAAGAAAGCATGGTGGACCTATCCCCCATCTCTGTGTATGGGCTAGACGGTGACAGATGGCTGGCCCCCTTTGTCTGGTAACAATGGGAGTTCACAGGACTGGGCTGGGGACAGAAATGACAACAGCGTTTCTGACAGTGCCTCTGATGGAGGCTTCCCCATCAGGACAAGCAGCCTTCTGGCAGGCTTATTACAATAGCTCACTTGGAAGACCCTGACAAGTAAAATTCCTGTTGTGGCCCAAGCAAAGCCCCTGCTATATACCACGTATAGAGACATTTAAGTTTCACCTGCTTATAAAAAAAAGTCCAAACTGGACATCGAAAAAGTGTTTGAATAAAACCACACAATGAGATACTACCTCATACCCATTAGACTGGCTTCTATCAAAACACAAATACAGAAATTTGTTTGTTTGTTTGTTTATCAGGCCCAAGCCAGGCTTGAACCCATGGCTCCTGGTGTGTGGGGCTAGCTCACTAACCACTGACCTACAGCAGCCTACTAAATTTTTTTTTTAATTTTTAAATAACAGAAAATGACAACATTGATGATAGGCATGCAGAGAAATTGAAATCCTTGGGTATGGTGGGTGGGAATGTAAAATACTACAGCCACCATGGAAAACGGTATGGTGGATCTTCCAAAAATTAACAACAGAATTACCATATGATCCAGCAAATCTGCTTCAGTACAGTAACTCCTCCCTTAATATTGCTGACAGGTTCCTGGAAACTGTGACTTTAATCCAAATGATGTACTTTGTAATGAAAGCAATTTTACCATAGGTTAATTGATATAAAAGAGAGTTGAGTTCCTAGGGCAATAGGCAAGTGGAATGTCACACTTGAAGGCACCAGAGAATAACCAAGGCAGGGAGAATTTGCAGGTTCAGGATCTGAAAGAAGGAAACTAAGGGAAGTAAGATGTGCATATTCCCGGCCACCTCTATTCTCAGGCTGATAGTGAAAGTAGCAGCTGAAACATTGAGAAATGAACAGAGCTCTTAGGGGTCTCATGGGTATGAAGGGGGGGGGGAGAAAATGAAGTTCAAAGTCCAACAAAGTGAAGGGGCTAAGGCACCCCAGATCTGCAGTTACAACTCCAGAAGTCTACACCAAAAGTAAACCAGAAATGGATCCATTCTCAGGATGAAATCCATGTTCAGTTTATTTAATTCCATAGGATAATCTTCTAGCCTAGCTGCCTACTAGAGGAAAAAAGAAATTTTCTTTGAAAGAAGATATGAACATACAGAGCTTCAAATTACCTTTAAAATTTATCATTAAAAATAGCTGCCACTCAGTTAAAAAATCCACATAAGTCTAGAGTTCAGTTAATGGCAATATATCAACGTTGGTGTCTTAGTTTGGCAAATGTTATGGTGGTGTGGGATAGGAACAGTGGGAGAAACTGAAACCAAGCAAAGGATATAACTCTACATAACTTTTGCAACTTTTCTGTAAGTCTAGGTTTATCCCCCCCTAGAAAAAAGGATTATTAGAAAAATAAATAAGCACTTAAGAATTTATTTAAAACCAATTGACTGAAAACCAAGAGAAAACAAACAATCAGAAATTGGAATTACAAGATACAAATTTAAAACAAATGATGAATACATTTAAGGAATCAAATAAAAGTTTTTTACAAACTGGAAAATATTTTAAATATGGAAATCTGGAAGTGAAAAATATCATAAATGATATTAAAAACTGATCAAATGGGCTTAACATCAAATTAGATGGTGAATAACAGGTAAGATGAGAAAATAATACTGAACATGAAGCACAAAAAGAAATAAAAACAGAAAATACAAGAAAGAATGAGAGACATATGAGACATAGTCGAAAAGTCTAATGCGTAAGTAGTTAGAATCCCAGGAGGAAAGGGAAGGAAGATTGGGTATAAGTAAATAGGTGAAATAGTAATGGTCGACAATTTTTCAAAATCGAATAAAGACAATGGTTCATCGATTTAAGAACCACTATGAAAACCATGCCAAGAAAAAAAGTAAAACAGAAAAAGAAAATTATAAAGCTTATGAAAAGTTTCTTTACTTCTTAGTCAAAAGGAAAAGTTAAATTAAAACCATAATGAACTACCACTCACTAACATACCTAATATTTTTCAAGTAGACAATACAAATGTTGGCAAAATTATGGAGCAGTAGCTACTTTTACAGTCCAGCTATCAGGACTGTAAGTTGAGAAAAATCACCTCGGAAGCTTATGTTATGATGTGTACAAATGCTGAACATGACATGCAACAGAAATGTGTCTGCCCAACCGAAATGCACCAAAAGGTAGGTACAGGAATACTCACTATTCACCATCAACAACAGAATAATTAATAAATTATGATATATGACAATTGAGGAGTTGCACAAATTCCAAGGGAAAGTCTAGGCACAAAGCAATCCATACCGTTGTCCCTCAGTATCTGAGAGGGATTGATACCAGGACCCCCGAGGAGACCAAAATCCTTGAATATTCAAGTCTCTTACATAAAATGATGTAGTATTTGCGTATCACCTACTCACATCCTCCCATATACTTTAAATCATCTCTAGATTACTTACAATACCTAACACAATGTAAATACTATATAAGTAGTTGTTAGACTGTATTTGTAACCTTATTTTTATTATTATATTGATATTTTTATTGTTTTATAAATATTTTTGAGCCACAGTAGGTCAAATTCAAGGACACAAAACCTGCAGCTAGAGGGGGTTGTCCCTCTCTATTTGCTTTGCAATTGAGAACACTAGTTACCCTTGAAGAGGACAGAGGACTGAATGGTAGGGCCAGTGGTGCATGGTATGTCTCAAGGACAAATTTATTATTAATTTTTTTATAAAAGTTTATTCTTGGGTGGCACCTGTGGCTCAAAGGAATAGGGCGCCGGCCCCATATACCAGAGGTGGTGGGTTCAAACCTAGCCCTGGCCAAAAACAGCAAGAAAAAAAAAAGTTTATTCTTAAATGTACAATAGGCTCTATGACAACATCTCATTTTAGCTATAGGTGGCAAAAGATGTTAAGACAGCGAATACAGATGTTTAAATAGGAATCAATCATCGTCATCTCAGGCACAAGGAACAGCTCACTTTTGCCAGATTTCTTAATTCCACCTGTGGCGAGGGGGCCCTTCCCAGTGCCCTTCACTTTTAGTTCCTCGAGTTTCTTCCGCTACTCTTTTTGTTTCTGTTTGTTTCTTGTTTCTTTCTCATCCATCTCCTTGGCCTGCTTCTTAGGCTGTTCCAGGGACTTTCTCTTGCCACCTTTGCGGCTGGACATGGCGCTGCCACCCCTTCTTCAGACCCTGCCACCGGAAACAAAATTATTTTTTAAAGTCTTTTTTGAGGCTCAGCACCTGTGGCTCAAGTGGTTAAGGCCCCAGCGACATACACCTAAGGTGGCGGGTTCGAATCCAGCCCAGGCCCGCCAAATAACAATGATGGCTGCAACCAAAAAATATAGCCAGGCATTGTGGCGGGCACCTGTGGTCCCAGCAACTTGGGAGGCGGAGGCAGGAAGACTCACCTGAGCCCAGGAGTTGGAGGTTGCTGTGAGCTGTAATACCATGGCACTCTACCCAGGGGGACAGCTTGAGGCTCTGTCTCAAAAAAAAAAAAAAGTCTTTTTTGATGGAAAATGAGATACCTCCACAAAAACTTTACAAAGGCAAAGTGGAGCATCAAAGCAGATTTTCGTGGCAAAAGTGAAAGCGCTTGCTCAACAGACAAAGCCACTCCCAACGGACACAAACCTGCTGGAGTCCCGCAGCTTGTGGGAACCAACGATGGCAAAGCCGCTCTGCCCCAGACTCAGAGCTGGAGGGTTTTTACATATTTTGAAAGGGGGTCATAGGTTCTCAAAGTGACGCTGAGTCTCCTGACATTGAGCTATGTCATATATAGTACTTAGAGTGCTTGTATATTCTCTTCTTGTATAAGATTTTACATTTTCTGGAGTTATTTTTTATTTATGTTTATTATTTATTTACTTATTGCTTTCTGAGAACCCCAACTCTTACACAGATGAGCTAACACATCAGCATTTCATCAATTTCATCTAAAACTACTTCTCATACAAATTTTCAGACAAGCCTCCCAGCTGTCCCCATCTCTAGGTATTAGACACTTCTCTAATTCTTGAGGTTTTCCCAAGGTCCTGCAGCTATGCAAGAGAGAACCTCCCCAGAACTTCCTGGTGTGGACCCTGCACAGAGGAGGCCAGACTTGCCTTCAGGAGGGTGTTCATGGGAGATGGGTGGTCTCTGATGCTACCTCTGCCTCTGTTTCTGTGATTTGGGGTGGGCTCAACCTTCCTCCCTCCCTTCAGCCTCTCTGGCTGCCTTTCCTCCTCCCTGCAGTTCTGAGGATCTAGGCGTGTGTTGTGAGATGCTGATGCACTGACCGAAAAGGTTTTTTCCTGCCCTGAGTCATTCGGAGTCGGTTTTCTCTCTTCAATTCATTTTCTTCTAATAATCCTTTCCTGGGACACTCACTGCTAGGCAATATAGCTGATGTCCACCTGCTGTGAGAACAGGCAGGAAATAAGCAAAAGCCTAGGGCTGTAAGAAGAAATTTAAAGTCACCTGCCACTGTGCCATGCTGCCTTCTTTATCCCCTGGATATGCTGCACCCGTCTTGGTGTCCATTTTAGTCATTATTTCTCTTAGTTATTTTTCATGTTCCACAAATTCATGTGCAGAGACGAATTATGGATTCCTTCTCATGTTATATGCAGGGCTAAGTTGAAGAAGAATAGCCCTAAAAAATTGAAGTAAAAAAATAAAAGGAAATAAAAAAGAAATAGAGTCCTGGATGTCTTTGCCATTGTCATCAGAGACCAGCAGTTGATACCTCATCATTCTATGTAAGGTCCCCCATTCATGGGGCAATACAGCACATAGCCCAGGCCAGGAGCACCTCCAGTGTGGTCTTCTCATCCTCTGATTTGGCATTTCCATCTGATTTTTAATTTCTCTCCATGACCCCTTTTTGTTTCCCAGCAGGCTGGAAACATTATAAAAACTCTATTTTTATTCTGTCATTCCCAGGTACTTATTATCAGTTTTTTTTAGCATAGACAAGTAGCCTTAAATTTTTGAAAAGTCCAGATTCTATTTTTAAACATTTTTAAAGCAAAAATCTAATGAGATACCAAATCTAACACTTCCTTGAATCAAAAGCATTTCTCCCCCTACCTGCCCTTCCTTCCACTGTTGCATAACCTTAAAAGTGCCTAATCCCTTGGATACTGCACAAGCAGACACAGATTGGGGAAGCCTGGCAATTGCCATTATTCAAACCTTTCCAGATACTGTTTAAATGTAATGTTTGTGTAAATTTATTGATAACTTACTTATATTTAAATTATTGCAATTTTCTTATATCTTTTGGTTAATGCTTCAGATAATTTTGCAACATGGGACCCAAGTAGAGAATCATATAATAAACAGCATGTGATAGTTAACTGTCATGTGTCAACTTGACTGGGCTAAGAGATGCCCAGAAAGCTGGTAAAACAATTTTTCCTGGTATGTCTTTGGAGGTGTTTCCGGAAGACTTCAGTGTTTGAATAGATGGAAAAAGCAAAAAAGATCCCCTCACAATGAGTGGGCATTCTGCATATCACTGAGGGCTGGAATAGAACAAGGAGGCTGAGGAGGAGTAAATTTGCTGTCTCTGTTTGTGCTGAGACGTCTATCTTCTCCTGCCCTCTCAGAAACCAGTGGTCCCTGTTCTTCGTTGGGCCTTTGGATTCAGACTAAATTACATGACCAGCTTTCCTGGGCCGCCAGCATGTAGACAAGTAGATCATGTGACTTCTCAGTCTTTGTGCATATGTGAATTGCTTCACATGATAAATACATTTCCTATTGCTTCTGTCTCTCTGGAGAACCCTGGGTAATATACCACATGTACTCGTTCAATAATTAAATCATGGATAATCTCATTTCATCTATACCCTTTCTTACTCATTCCAGGATTATTTTGAAGCAATTCTAGACATTACATAATTGTAACTCTAAATCTTTGCTCTAAAATATAAAGAGTTGCCTCTTTATTTAAATTCTGTAATACCAGTATCACATCTTTACAAATTAGTAATTTTCTACTATTATCAAATGTCTTCAAAGTTCAAATTTTCCTAATTGTCTTATAAATGCTTTCTGTTTTACCTTTCATTATTTGAATCAAGATCTCAAGGACAATACATTGCAATGAATTGATAATTCCTTTTAAGATTTCTTCTAATCTGTAATTTATCCCTCCATCTCTTTTTCCCACCTTTGTGATTTAGCTGTTAACACAACCAGAGCATTCGGCCCAAGAGTTCCCCAGTCTGGATTTTGTGGATTATACCCATTCTGTCAACACATTTACCTGTGTTTTGTAGAGACTGACCGATAAACCCAGACACTTTCACAATTTAGATTTGTACCCTCATATGGACTCCAGGACAATATCTTCTTATGCGATATTCTCATCAGCACTTTCATTTCCAGGAATCAGAGCATCACATGTGTACATATTTGGGGAGGAATTCATAATTTTTTCTCTCTTTGCCTACTTAACTGATATTCACAGATTCTTGGAGACTTGCTTTCTCTATCCTTATTGGACTAAAATTGTGAATATTTTTTCCTCCTAGAGGGCATTAAAGAGATTAAATTCACGAACTCATTTCAGTGAAGTAAGAATTCCTAAATCCCAGGCCTCATTCAAGTAGAGACATCCCAGCAATAGGCTCCATCTAACTTCCAGTGATCCCATGAGACATGAAGACCGTAGCTGTTCACAATACATTTTTTTAAACAATTTTTTGAGAGTCTCAAGCTGTCACCCTGGGTAGAGTGCTGTGGCGTTCCAGCTCACAGCAACCTCCAACTCTTAGGCTTAAGCGATTCTCTTGCCTCAGCCTCCCAAGTAGCTGAGACTACAGCTGAGACAACACTTGGCTATTTTTTGGTTGCAGTTGTCATTGTTGCTTGTCAGGCCTGGGCTGGATTCAAACCCACCAGCTCCAGTGTATGTGGCTGGCGCCCTAGCCACTTGAACTACAGGTGACAAGCCCAGAATACATTTTAAGAAAGAAGTATCTACCTCTACTTTTTTTTTTTTTTTGCAACTTTTGGCCAGGGCCGAGTTTGAACCCACCACCTCTGTTATATGGAGCCAATACCCTACTCCTTTGAGCCACAGGCGCCACCCTCTACCTTTACTTTTTCTGAAAGCTAGTATGACCCATTTATCTGTTCATTTCCCACAAACATTTGTACAATTTAGTCCATGTGAATGTAGTAATTGGCTTTTATAATTAGAAAGGCTCAGTGTGATTGGTTCACCACTATTGTGTACAGAGCCCTGTGCAACCTTCATAGTACCTGGCAAAGGTGAGCACAACCCAGCTCAGCCCTCAAGCAATTTACAGTCTTGTATATAAACAAAACCAAACTAACTACAGTGGAAGGTGTGCCAAAAAAAAAAAAAAAAAAAAATCATATAGAAAGATAAATAAAGCCCAACAAGAGTTCTTAGCAAGAAAAGGTGATAGCCACTGGGACAAACTGCACAAAGTGAATAGAATTTTGACAATAGGCTGGGACTACATTTGGGGCAGAAGATCAAGCAAGGACAAAGGCAGTGTGGAAACCAAGGCTAAACCCTATGACCTATCTGACAGTGGGTCTCAGTTTGGGCTGCTATTTAGAATCAAGTGAGAGCTTTGAAAAATAGAGTTCCAGGCCCATTCCAGATCAGCCAATTCAGACACTCTGGGGATGAGCTCTAGGTATTTGTTATGTTTTAAGAGTTCCCTGATGTAATTTTTTTTTTTCGCAGTTTTTGACTGGGGCTGGGTTGGAAACCACCACCTCCAGCTTATGGGGCCAGCGCCCTACTCCTTGAGCCACAGGCACTGCCCACCCCTGATGTGATTTTAATGGGCAGCCAATGTTAGGAACCCAAGGCAAATAGGGGAACTTAGCAGTTGGATGCTGGAGGTCTATTGTGTGGGGCTGCCATTGGGGAGGTTGAGGGGTTTCGGGTTGAGCCACTCTGACCTGTTGCTGGCCACAGAGGAAGCCACCACATAGCATCACAGAGCAGCAGAGCTGCCAGAAACTCTTAGCTATCACCTGGGTCCATCCTCTTTTCATTATATCTGCTTATCATACAGTAATGTCAGAATGGAGTCTTATGGTAAATGAGCTAAGACGTTGAAAATAAGCACAGAATAAAACCCAGAAAGTCCCCATCACTGTTCACTCCCCACTGCAGAGGTTATCTTTGAAAACCATTTAGTTCTTTTCTCTCCTGCCCTCTATATGTCTACATTCTTCATGTGAGTGAGAATTTCAGTTCACATACTAGAATGAGAGAAATACCACATTTATTTTTTTTTAATCCCTAAACAAATGTAATCTATTCTACAATCTATCTCACTGGGCTTGTGGGAAATCCCAGTGCAGCAGATACTATGGTTCCCTCTTACACTGTTGAACCACCAAAACTGATTTCAGAGAGCTTAATGTCTTCCAAAATATTCTAAAAGGGCTCTCTACTTTAGTTTATGCTGACCTGCCTGTCAGGCTCATGTTTAGGTCTGTTTCTCAAAGTTTCTGGGGCAAACATAGACATGAGGGTGTGATACAACTGCCACTCTTAGGATGCATGCCCTATCCCACTCAGAGCATCCCAGTTCAGCTCCTACCTAGGTGCTACAGAGATATGGGATCCAGACCTCATTCCTTCACAGCCCCCATCCCAAGGAGCCCATCCATTTGTTTTTTAAGACCAGCTAAATGTCACCTCTTTATTTAGGTTTCAGTGTTATTTTTGTTTCTAAAACTTGAAATACTTTCCTGTATCCGTAACCTCTTCTAGGTCATTCCAACATAATCTCTCCTACTGAATCTAAGTTTTTACCATAGGAGCCTGAGGGATATCATCTTCTGGGTTGACATTCTGAGCCTCCCTTTGTCCCCATGTAGTATGGGTGCTGAACTGGGATCCAGCAGTTTTGACAGCAAATCAACTGTGGCATGGCAAAAGGGCATGGCCCTTGGCAGAAGCAGGGCAAGAGGCCAGGTTCAGGATGTGGCAGAAAACACAGAGAAGGCCAACAAGAGCCTAAGTGAAGTACAGCTAATCACTGAATCCACCTGGCAGTGGGTGAGTCAAGAAGTTCATAATTGTGAGGGCACTAGTGGGAGGGTGGGGAAGCCAGGGGAGGAAGACATCATAAGGATATCTCATGTAGAGTTGGGGCTCCCTCCCCTCAAATCCCGCACTGTGAAAAACCAATAAGCTTCTTTATATACCCAAACTCATCTTGTAGAGAAACAAGGAAAATGAGTAGAACTCTGGGACACTACCTTTTTATACCTAGAGCCATCGAGCAAAACAATTAGTCCAATTTCACTGGTCTATTGAAATTATTACACAAGTCTAGACCATATTTGCTAGATTGCAGTAAGTTTCAAAAGGCTGATTTTTGCTGTTGCTGTTGCTGTTGCTGTTGTTGTTGTTGTTGTACAGTGAGCAAACTTAGAGGATGACCAGAACGCGTTCTAGAATAAAGAAAACTTTCCTCTGGACATCTGAATTATAATGTGACTTCCTTTGTGATTCTGCCTTATTTGCATTCAGGCATAGGGTCTTTCAATATAATTTTAATTATTTCTATTTCCTCTCTTACCAACTTCCTGGCCATATGTTTGCCTTTTGGTGTCTACCTTTTCTTGTTCATTTGTAGGACCTCTTTATACATATTGAATCTAGAACTGTGTTCTAGACATAGTGATGTGACCCAAGGTGTAAAGTAACCTTTACAAGGTCAGAGCCCTGGATGGAGAGCCCTAGCTATGGAGTTTGGGTCACTTGGGCTCCTAACCCACAACCCAGGTTATTTGTCATTACTCAGCTCATCTATTATAAGTATAAATTAGGAATGGTGGTGACAGAAAAATATAAAAATATAACATGCAATGGTAAGCATGTATTTGTATAACACTATGTTTATTCAGTAAATGTGTACTGAGTTCCTAACCTGTTCAGGTCACTGGAATAGAGAATGAAGACAGAACAGTAAGAAGGACAGGTATGGTCCCATTGGAGTTTACAGACGAGGAGGAGAGGAACATTTTCATCCCACTACAGACATTCATGTGTCATCACAAACTGCAGAAATTGATAGAAGGAGATGAAAGCAAGTAATAGTGGTGCTGCCCTAGCCAGATGGTTATGGAAGGCTTCCCTGGGAAGTAGCTCTGGAGTTAAGATCTGAAGAATAAGCAGGCTTTATTTAAATCAGAAGAGATAAAGAAGAGCATTCTTAGCCACAGAAACTGCTTACACAAAGGCCTCATGCAGGAGGGAGAATTACTCACTCAAGGAACAGAATGAGGCCCAGCATGGTGGGAATTAAGAGTTGGGAGGCAGGTGGTGGGGGGATGAAGGGCAGTCAGACAGGATGGTGGAGGAAGGAAGGCAGAGGCAAGAACATACAGGGCCTTTGTGTATGCAAAATTATTATACTTGTTATTATTTGTATTGCAGCTGGATTTCTGGAGCAAGTGTTCCTGGCTACAGAGGACTTCCCCCTACCTCCTTGCCCTGTGTGCCATCCCACTCTCTTAGCTTTCCTAGGGAAAAAGCACTGCTGAGAAATCCCTTTTGTGAAGGGAATCCTTTACTATTCCTTTCTAGAACCTGGAAAATCTAATGCCTCCTACTCATCTATGCATCCCTTCAGCCACCAGGGCTGAAAATACACTTTGCTCCTTCTGAGGACTTGGCAGTCTGTGCAGCACTGTTGGCCTGCAACAACATTGTGAAATCCTTGAGTCTATCTTGAGAACACCCACACTCCCACCCTTGGCTTTTTTCACTTCCTTCTTTCCCCCCTTTCACTATTAGATAGAGAATCTTCTATTTTTCCTTTCTTAAAACTTACTTTCAGGACAAGACCTAAAAATCATCCTCATTAAAGATTAGATATTGATATGATGTGAATCCCCTACAGAAAGGTGGGGACTCTAAGCCAAGGAAAGGCCCTGCCTTTGGGAAAATGACATGGTAATCAATCTGGTTGATTTTGAGGGGAGAGAAGAAGGTCAGTTATGCCCCTTGAATCTGCATGTATGCGTGTGTGTGTGTGTGTGTGTATGAAAAGGAGAGAGAGAGACAAAAAAGAGAGAAAGATCAGCTAATTGATTTCAAAACCAGCTACTTTTATTAGGTTACATCTACAATGTTACAAGCTTTTGTTATTCACCAATATTTACTTTCAGACACATGGGGAGATCATCTTCCCCCCCCCCTTGATGTTGGACGTGGCGTTGTGGGGTGGTCTGGCCAATGAGACATGCATGGACACAACAAGAGATGTTTGCCATGATTAATTTCCTAGATTTCTCCCTTTACTGATACAGTCTTGGATGTATGTGTTGATCCGTGGGTCACTGAGGAAGTTTTGACAGACTGTATTATGGTCTGTTATTTCACTCCATGAAACGTAATCAATAGCATCCTTTCTGACTGGCCCACGTAAGTTTCAACTTGCTAAACTTATCGGTGTTGCTGGGAGAGCTTCATTTGTTTCTGTCCAAGCAAAGTTTAGGTTTCTTGGTTTTTGTGTATATCAAAACTTTGGTAATGACCCATGTATGGACAAGCTGTAAGACTGAGGTTGTCTGAATTGCTCTGCCCATGCCCAGAAGACAACTCTGTCCTTGTTCATGGAGGACTTCACAGCAGGGAGATGAACCTTGATGCCACTAGGCTGTCTGCTGTAGCATTCCCTGGCCCACCTAACTAACATACATGCTTATTTAGGAACTCAGAAACATCAATGTGCCCACCCAAATCGTGCATGTGTATGTGTGTGGGGTGTGTGTTGGGGGAGGGAGAGTATATGTTTGAAAGAGAGAGAAGGAGAAAGACAGAAAAGACTACCGACTTATGGTGAGGGTTTGGTTTTAGAATAAGATACAATTTCCCTAACCACTTGATTGAGCCAGTTTGAGACTTTCAGCTGTCAATTGCACAAATAGATATATAAGCATATATAAACAAACACTTGGTTTACATAGGAGTTTATGCACAATATAAGACATAGTCTCATATTTTTTTGCTTTTGCTCTGGTATATAAGTATCTTATGGTCTTCTATAATCCACAAATAATACTTTTAAAATTTGAGTTAAGAAGTCCATTAAAAGCTCGAGACAATACTGCATCTTTAAGATACATTCCAGATTGCCTTCTGAGTCACGGGCCATGCACATTGTACATTCATACCAACAGCATAAGAAAAGGCCAGAGCTAGCCTTAGTTTTATATTTCCTGAGTTTTCTTGATTGCTGTCTGACCCTTCATGTTGTTCCAACATAGAGTGATTTTTAAAGGAGAATTTAATTTAATATAAGTCTGAATATCCTTTGGAATGCTAGAAACCAGCATTACTGCAGCAACGCTAATGAAAAACACAAGTTCTGTGTACCCATTTGTGGTCGGAGCCAGCATTCCAACCCTGCTCTCTCGTGGCTGCTAGCAGTCCATCGTGCTCCTTTTCCCAGCCCTTTGCGATTCTAGTTAAAGATGTCAGAGGCTGTGGCCCACGTGGTATGCTAAGCAGCCCACTGCTTACAGCAAGCTCTTACAGCTCGAGTGCAAAGACTTTGAACTCATAAAACACACCACCACCACCACTAAATGGAAGAAGTCTCGGAGGATTTCCTACTAATGTGCCGGCAGATAGAAGTGCCCTTACTTTAAAACATCCTCCATGTGCACATGGACACATTCTTATATTCATTCCAGACAAAGAGCACAGCACCTTCTAGAAGAAAACTCATACAATCGAGCTGAGGCCGATTCACTCACATGTTTTATCACCGGTGTGGAATGCCAGTAACAAGAGCAATCATTTGTTTGTGAATTCACGGAAGACTGGACTTTCACACTGGAAAGGGACTTCCCAATGAATACCAATGGGGAGACATGCTGTGTATTAGCATATCTTATCTGCCCTTGTTTTGAAATTAAACAGAGTTGTGGTTGAAAGGGGAAAGCACAGATTGCCTCTGGACTGGCTTTTTAGAAAAGTGGCATTTAGAATGAGGTTTAACTATGTAGGCAGACTCCAAAGTTAACTGTTAAGATCCTTGGGCTTACAGAAGACATTTTTCCCCTCCATCATTTGATAACAGAATTTCTTAGTCACCAGTATTCTTTCCTGAAGGCTACTTGTTCTTGCCTACACTCCCTTTCTGTTTTGGCTGGACTTACTTCAATATAAATCAGGAGAATTTTGAACTGTAGCAAAGGCTAATCTGCAAAGCTAACTAAATTAAATTCCATGTGTATTTACTGAACATATACTATGCACTCAAAGCTAGCCTAAGCACCTTGGGAGGTGAGGGGGAGATAGATAAATGGATAGCAAAATAGAGATGGAGATCAAGATAAAGATGGAGCTGGAGATAGATGAATGAGATAACAAGAGAAAAATTAAGGTACTATGACGTTAAGATCAATGAATATTCTAAAAGTTTTAAGAAGAAAAGGATAAGCATGAGCTGAAGTATTCAGGGGAGATAGGAAGGGTAGAGGTGAGTCTTCATTTAAATTTGACAGAATAGGGGAGGCATTTTGGAACCTGGAGACACTTGGTTATTTAGCACAGTAATTAAGGGTGTGGGCTCTGTATTATCAAAGTATAATTTTCTAAACGTTAAAAGCTTGACTCTCATAAAAGCATATAGCACATACCCTTCAAAGATCTACTTAGCTCATTAATGAGGGAATCAGTAAAGCTGACTCAGCAGAATATAGGGGAAATCAAAGTATCTGTTGTTAATAAGACTCAGAGTACTAGACTAAGATTATTGACTGGAAGTCCTACAGAATAAGAATACTAATTTTTCCCTGCTTCCTTTCCAACTGGACACAAATTGTTTGCACAAAAATCAATTGTAATTTGAAAACCTTCATTAAGTTAAAATAACTTCACAGAGTTGAGATCCTAAGTGATAATCAACTGTAAGTCAAACAAAAATGCATGTCCCTGGACAGTCAGGTGCTCCCTACCGAGGCCTGTTTGCCAATGCTCCTCTTTGGCATTGAGAGGACATGATATAGAAAAGATCTCCAAGTTTCGGGTACTTATTTTTAATAAACAATGTTCAGGCAGAAGGGAATTCTACTCTTGTCCCACCAATAGCAAGTTGCTAATGTGGCAAGGTGCCTTAACTTCGTGGCTCCTTTGGTTGTTTATCTGTAACACATAGGCGGTATTCATTCTTGGTACATAAAGTTGTGGCAGGGATTAGATGAGGTAGTCTACAATGTGAGTGGTTTGCATAATGCTTCACACAAATGCCTGGGGCTCAGGGTACCTTTCCTCATATACTAGGGAATGATCACAAGCAAAAACCCGCAGATAAGAGTGAGCATGAAGTTTTGAGGGCATTACATAGGCCAGCCTGGCTGGAAGGGAGAATTGAGAATAGAGAAAGATAAATTTAATAAAGAGTCTTTAGCCATATTAGAGTAGATCTAAAATTAAAATTAAAAAAAGAAAGAGAAGTGCACAGATATTTTACTATTCACAACAAAATTTTGTGCTGAAGTCAGATGAGAGCTACTGGTATTTTGTGTGTGTGTGTGTGCTGTATTATGATATGGGAAATGCAGAATTTGGGGGACATTAACCCAGCTATCCACAGGGCAGCCTGGAACAGGGAGAGTCTGTGGTTAGAGAAGAGAGTTAGAAAGCAATAAAGTGTTGAGAAGCCCAAAGCAAGGAAGGAACCACACGTGAATAATAGAGATTGTGAAACTGAAAGACTGGAGGCTTTGATATTAACAGGCAACTTAGGAAAAAGATTTTAAAGATGAGAAATTCTGTTTGCGTCTACTGTACCAACTATATTCGAGAATCAGGGATGTGGACTCAAACCATGTGGCAGGCAGTGGGAGACCAGGATTTGCTAAGAAATCCGTAGTGGAGACACCAGCCTTAGAGGTCACTCATGCAGGCATGACAGACAAAGCCCCAGAAGTCAGTAAACTAACCTGGCCCTTGTCCCTTTTAGCAGAGGGACAAGGATAATATGTATGTCCCTTTCTCTCACTCTCTCTCTCTCTCTCTCTTTTTTTTTTTTTTTTGTAATTTTTGGCCAGGGCCGGGTTTGAACCTGCCACCTCCATCCAGTATATGGGGCTGGCGCCCTACTCCTTTGAGCTACAGGCTCCACCCTCTCTCTCTTTTTTTTTTAAGGTATCTTTTTTCCAAAGAATAAAAACAGGAGAGTGACATAGGAAGGAGAAGAATGTAGACTGTTTTGAACACGTCCCCCAGCTCACAGAGGAGGATGAAGACAAAGCACATCAAGTGGGTTGACTGCACCATTAAGTGGAAAACTCGAGAATACATTGAATATGTCGGCTTACATTCATTCTGAGTTAAAAACAACCAGCAGGAGATGGTGTCCCAGTGAGAGCATTTCCAGGGGAGGAAGGACAGCCTGAAGCATGGAGGAGACTCAGGGGAATAGGGTCAGAAAATGTGGTGCTTTAGGCTTGGTTTGCTCCCAAAGCAGCCCTGAGAGAAAAATGTGAGAGCAAGAGTTTATTTAGGAGGCGATCCCAGGAAGAACCTGAAGAGGAATGGACAGTGGGCTCAGGGCAGGAAGGAAGCTAGGAACCTTGGAGGACCCAAGGAGAACAGAACTGAGAGTTAGCCCACCTGAGGAGTGCGTTGCTAGGATATCTATCCACCACATCTAGGCTGTTGGTTGGAGGATTTTCCCTCTTCCTGGATTTTAACTCTCCAGCACTTCTGGTCTACCTGTGCCTGCAACCAGAGAAAGCCCTAGGGAGAAAGTGCAGGGCTGGCAAGTGCTGAGGGGCTCTGGGTGGCGCAGCCACAGTGTTTGGAGAGCAGAGATGTGGCAGCCAGATTGCCCAAGTGGGAATGTGGCCAGATTTGCTGCTTTTGAGAATAACTCGGGGTGGGGCTGTTGGGGTCCTCTGATATTTCTGTTCAGCTTGCTTCAGATTTCCTCAGAGGGACCTCTAATACCTGAAGAAGCCAAATTATCTACTGGGAGACTAATATAATGAGTACCCCAATGTTTTGGTCACTTGCTGCGCGCCAGACATTGCACAATGTACTTTCCACATGCAACTGGGCAGGGGTGTTCGTACCCCCCCCCAACAATCTGCTTTCTCTCATCCTCAGATGAGGCTGGAGGTGGGGGCAGATCTTTGTTACCTTGGCATAAAACCTCGCTGACTAGTTAGCACAGTTCTCCTTCTATAAAGATGATTAATATTACAAGATGCCATTCTTAAAATACTACAAAGACCTGAGGATCTACAGGTGCTTTTTCAGGATCAATTTGTGGATTAGTTTTCATGGCATGGACGATGTTGCAGTGTTTTAATCACACGATCACAAACACATTCCGAATCCAGAAGACAGCTCCGCTATATGCAGTTTCTCCCCTCTGCCTCCCATGCATGTCCAAGGGGCCTTTATCCTCTACTCTCTCTCCCTCTTCTCCTGTCTCCTCTCTTAGTTTTCTACCTCTCTGGCTCCCTTCATAATTCTGGCTCTGTCCTGGCAGCACTTGGCAAAGCTCGCTGTTTCCTCCACTGAGAGCCCCAGGTCCCCCCAGTTACCCCTCTGCTCATGGCCACTTTCTCCAGGTTCTGGGAAGACAGCCACTCCCTGTCATTACTAGCCAAGCTTTCTGTAGCAACATCCATTGGTTCTTTATACGTCGCCCACACCTTTACAATAGATCATTAATTAGCCTTGCTGGGAATTACCCCATCAGGGTTTATCTCCTGTTTCCTTTAAGACCCTAACATGGCATGGAACTGACTATGGGCAATTAATGTCAAAGATGGAACCACAAATGTTAGCAGACCTTAACCCTCTGAGGTTCAAAGTGGACCCTGTCAGAGGAGAGTGACTAATCCTGGAGAAAAAGCATTTTCAGAAGGAATATTGTGACTTCACTTTTTAATCAACAAATACTGAAAGTTTACTGCTATGTGCTAGGTGCTGTTCTGGGTGCCAGAAATACTAGTATGAAAAAGACACAATTTTTGCCTTAGGCAGTTATATCCTCCCCGGAAGGAGGGAGTCAGAAATATCACAGACTCATTTAAATAAAAAGGATAATTTCAGATCATATGAAATAGCACTTTTACTGTGCCAGCGATTGAGGGAGTACTATTTTGGGTTAGATGGCTAATGAAGGTTCTTATGAATTAATATCTAAGCTGACTGAGCACATTCCTCAGCATGACTAAAACATTCCCATCTCGAGGACTCCTCAAATCATTGAGGGTAATTTGGGGGGATACCATAGAAACACATGAACAGGAAGGAACAGTGAATCATTAACATCTGCAGATTGAAGCTGCAGGGACCTATTTGTACCCAAAACTGGGTTGTACATCTCTTCACTCTTATCATGTGATGTCTCCAGTAGTTCAAGAAAAAGCAATTAATCAAATAGTTGCTATAGTTTTTCCTAAACTTAGGGAGACTGACCCTGGTCAAAATGACATGAAGATGCTTTTTTGGGGGGTTCTGCAAACTGAATGGAAATGACTTTTGACCGTGGGGTCTGAGGTTTTTCTAAGAGTGAAATGTGAGGGAGAGCCCTAATGTGCTAATAAACCTCTGCTTGCTGGAATGATTTTTTGTCAACGAACTGTAAGAGAGGCAGAATATAGTCACGGGAAGTTGCTAGATGGGGTCTATTTTACAGGAATTAGAACCAAATTCAAACAGCTTGTGGTTCAGCCATTTAAACATCATCTTAAACATCTGGATATGCGTCCATCTCTGGTCTAGCTTGGAGCCATTGTAACTTTCACATGAGATCCACTGTAATCTCCTAATTAATGTCTTCACAAAAACCACAGTGCAGGCAGTAGCTGAATTCCAAAAACAAGTTTTCTGCTGTCAAGGAATCCCAGTATTCCCACCTATGAATGTTTCTCCAAACTTTATTAATTCCATTCCATTTCCCTTCTGTTAGCCCCACAGCCACCTGCGTCTCTCACCCTCAAGCCGCTGGCTTCTTCCCCTAACAACACTTGGATTACAACTCTGCATGAGGTCAGTTTCTAGAGTAAGCTGGCTCAGGGCTATCAGAGGTGATCTCCATTGACTGTGGCAACTTATGGATGGAGCCACTCATGGTGGCATTGTCATAGTATTATAATAGTTAAATATTTCACTAAATATTTAAACACATGTGCCTGACGTACTTAACATCTTTCCTAAGGAACTTGCTGTCTCCCTAATGTAATGACCACAGCCTGGTAGTATAAGGCCTTTTCACGTACACAATATGTCAAAGTTCATGATTCTCAGACTTTTTGTTCTCAATATTTCTTTATACTCTTAAAACCATGAAGGCTCCCAAAGAACTGTTGTCTATGTGGGTAATATCTACCAAAATTTGTGATTTTAGAAATTAAAACTGGAAATTTTTTTTCTTAGTTTACTTATGATAGCAATAAACATATGTTAATGTAAAAACATCATACTTTTATGAATAATAAGTACATTTTCCAAAACCAGATATATTTAGTGGGAAGGGCAGCATTGTTTCACATTTTTGAAAATCTCTTTAACTGAGCTTCTGGTTTGGCAGAACCCAGCAGGGCTCTTGTTCCCATTTCCATCTTTGGTCTGTCAAGGTGCTCCTTTTCTTTCCTAGTTGATGGGAAAGTGGCACCAGGAGCAAGGACACTGGTGTGGGGGGAACTTAAAAAAAACTCTCTGCTAATCCCAAGGAGGGCCATGAGATTTGAAGAATAGAGTTCAAAATAGGCTAGGGGTGTTACAATTTCACAATTTTACCTTTTGGATACACAAAGACAGACTTCCAGTAGTATAGCTGGGTAAAAACTCAGAGGTCACATGACCAACACTTCAATCTAAAAAATATGTTGACTTGATGACAAGTTATTGGGGAATTCGGGCCAACACCTGGGGGTAAAGACCAAGCACAGAATGATGAGTCCCAAGAAGAAAGAAGGGGAATGGTATGGATTTCCCATCCCCTATCAGACCTCCAATTTTTTTTTATTGCTGAAGTGTTCTCCCAGCAGCATTGGGCCCCATCCAGTGAATATATGTTCAGCTAGCCACTTAACAAACTCAAGCTGCGGTTTTAAGGCTGATAAATAATTATGTTAATTAACAGGTTGGAGGAAAAATATGATGTTATTCCTGTGGAATGCTCTGGAAAGCTGGAAACACTTAACTGCAAAAACTACATGTGGTGAAATAACCAATAATTTGCTTAAAAAACCCACATCTGGTTTGCTGGCTCAAAGCAGGGGTTAATAGTCTTTTGAGGGCAGCCAGTGTCGGAGAGGGGTCCCAGGATAAACAGCCAAGCCTTCACGGCAGGAAATATGCTTGTTCTTAGAGCACAAGCATTTACGTTGGCTTTGAACCAGGATGAAACATATAAGAAATTGTTCAATTTGCCTCTTTCTTCTCTTTATAACATGCAGTTCGAAAATGACTTGCTCACATTTGTTCACTTGAAGATGGGAAAGAGTTAAGGGATAGTCAAGTGAGAGTAATAAAATAATTACGTGCTCTACACTCCCGAAAGGATGGACCAAACACACCATGGTAGTGAAGAATAGACCAGTAAGTTTGAATGATATATGCATAATTAATTATTATCATAACAGACACACTGATTTGGCAAATGCATACTGAACATCTTCCTTATACCAAGTAAAGACATGAAAGTATTAACTAATATACAGGTGAATCATCTATGGTTCCAGATTTCCAGGAGAAAATAGCTCAGGAAAGAAACTAACGTGAGCATACACTATATGCAGAGTACAAATCCCAGTGTGATATGTGTCATTAGAGAGAGACTAGAGTCTCTATAGAGTGCTATACAAGGCTCAGAGGCAGAAAACTTCTTGTAAAATCACAGGAGTCCCTCAATGTTCTCGCGTCAACAGTGGTATTTCAGCTGCAGCATAAAAGATGAGTAGGATCCCAACAGGTGGGAATAACAGCAGAATGGCACTGGGAGGGGGCAAACCTGACATCCACAAGGGGGGAGGACAAGAAGAATCAGAGGACAGAGAGTAAAGCTGTTGGGGGCTAGAATGCAGGATAGATGTAAAGAATGTGGGGACGTTTATCAGAGTAAAGCCATCACTGACGATGCCCTCTGAAATACTGATCTGGTGGCAGCAGCTCTGGGCATGATAAAGCAGAACCACACATGTCTGAGGCCTACAATGATATTCTCATAAAGGGCCAGGAAGCCCCTATGGAGGTGCTGTATATTGACCATTATTTGACAGATATTTCTGTAACACAATGACTGGTTGGCTATGAAGGCCAAGGGAAGGGTAGGAGTTGAAGGTATTTTCCTAAGCCCCATCTGCAAAGACTAAAAGAATGTGCTTGAATTTCTGGGCCATCAGTGGCTAAAAATTAGGGTATAAAAGGCAGAACCAGAAGGGCAAGAGAAGGAAGATTGCTGGTGCAAGGAAAACAGGAGAAGTAGTCTCCTTGTGTCCCTTAGGCCCCCCAGCAATTTCCTACACACTTCAGCCACAGAGAGCTTAAGGCAGAAGTGATTATAGCAGCTACCCACCCTGAGTATGCTAAAGGTATTCAAATGACTTCCCACTGCTCTTAGGATAAATATCAAACTTTAAAGCCCTGCAACTTTTTCCAGTCCTGGTCTCCACTCACCCCTCCAGCATGCCCTTCTCCCTCTGGGCTCCAGTCTCTGCTCTTTTTCCATCCCTTGGACCTGCCAGTTTCCTTCCTGCCACAGGGCCTTTGCCCTGCTTTAGAACAGTTTCTGTCCTCTCTTGGCCTAGTTACCCTCTAAATATAAATCTCCTTCCAGTGGCCTCTCTTTAGGGAGCCTTTTGGACTTTTCTGGTTGGCTGGATTGAATCCTCCCACTATGCGTCCTCATAGCACCTTATGTTTTCCTTTTCCAGACTCATTACAGTTCCAATTGTGTACCTTTTTGTAAAAGCATTTGATTCATGCTGGTTCTTACAGGAAGCTGCAAGTTCCTGAGGACAGGGTCACCCCTGCATCCTTTGTTTTCTGCACAGTTCCTGGCACTTAGCAAACTCTCACTGTGCAATAGTTAAGAGAATGCACGTGAAAGAATGATATAAAAATGCTCTTGCCTGTGGTATTTCACTTGATCCCCATTACATACCTGTGAGGTGGATATTATGTGTATAAGCTTAGTTTTACAGAGAAATGTTAAAATACTGAGCACCCCTCTCAGAACTGTGCAGAAAATCAGTGGCAACAGGGTAGCCTAGAGCTGATACTCTACATCACAGATGCCTCTTGGGGGCAGAATACAGGTCACAAGTGCTAAAGAGGGTAGTAGCTCCATGTGAGCCTAAAGGCTCACAAATACCAAATGTCACAGAGGAGCCAGAGGAGAGTGAGATGGTGACATCACAAATGGCCTTTTAGAGAGCAGCATCAGAAGAGTAATGGGAATGGAAGTCAGACTGTGAGTTTTTAAAGTAAGTTGATTAAAGGCAAGCTTTAAGGGTAGTGTGTAAAATAATTTTAAAAGGTCATGCATATAGTCCAGAGGGAGGCTGAAAAGATTATTTGCTGGTGGAGAAGAGCATAAGCAGCTCAGGGTAGAATTCCACCCCAGATTCATGAAATGATAAAATAGAATCACACTCCACATAGGAGGAAACCAGACCTCTGTTCCAAGATTACATACAAAAACTGTAAATGGCAAAAAAAAAAAAAAATAGGGGACAAACACCTTTATTAGCAATCAAACATAGAAAAATTAGAATTAGCAGCACCATTTTTACTTATAAAACTGGGACTATGTTTAAAAAGAAGCACGCTTAGCATTGCATTACTATTTATCTTCTGATGTGTATACTAACCCTTACAGAGCATAGTACTACTGTCCAAAGAATGGGGTGGCCTTCATTGTGGTGCAAAATGAATATGGTGGGTGTCCCAAGGAGGAAAAAATAACAATTCTCGCCCTTACTTGGTGGCTTCTTCTGAGAACATGAGCATGAAAAATCATCTGCTGTACAAACTGCTGCTCTATAGCACAGAATGAGAATGGATGATTTGCTCTTGGCGGGGGGGGGGGAGAACCCTAGTTTTAAAAACAAGAAAAAATAGATAACAGTATGCTGCCTATATAGATAATGGTCATATTTAATGAATATTGCCACTGAAATAAAACAAACCAGTGGAAAGATTCTAATTTAAAAAGTATTAATTTAAGGGGTAGCACCTGTGGCTCAAAAGAGTAGGGCACCAGTCCCATATGCTACAGGTGGTGGGTTCAAACCCAGCCCCAGCCAAAAACTGAAAAAAAAAAAAAGGTATTAATTTAAAAGAGCATAGTTATAATTCACTGATGAAGCCTGTTGATAATCTTCTAATCAAAATACTTATAAAGATATATCCAATGAAAGAAAAAAACTCCTTACATTTGAAATGATACTAGCAACCAAACTACTATTGGAATTAGGGAAGATTTCCATTATGTCAAGAACTGTAAACTTCGAGTAAATGACACATATTTTACCGTCCACCCTAAAGAAGAGCCAGAGACCCCCATCTCACCTGCCTTCAACCTTTTGGCTGAAAGACATGGTCCCCACTAACTTGATAACTCTCCTATTGCAGGAGTGGCATTTTTACTCTCCCCACCATCCACTTGGCACCTCTCTTTCTCATCAATGAAGGGGCAGTTCCTACCCTCAAAACAGCATACCAGTAGGGGGCTTGTATACAGTGTGGCCTGGGAGCTATAGACTTATCCAGCAAAATTCAGTTGAAATATGCCAGGTAGCCTGCCATGCTGAGGAGGTTTTTCCACTTGTCAGAGAAATAGGCAGAGAGAAGAAAAGAAGACACCCTCCCCTCCTCAGTGCAGTGAAACTTGACTGGGTGGAATGGGGGCCAGGTCAGGAGCTGTAGATGGGGGACAATTCTCCTGCCCTGTGGGGAGGCAGGAAGCAGAGATGAGGGCAGGTCAGCACTCCATTAACAGTTCCCAGGGCCAAACAACCTCCCTAGGCCCTGACAACCTTCTCTCCTAGGCTGGAGAGAAGATCCAAACATAAAGATGCAAAAGACCACAAAGCATAGGAACCGGCAATTCCTCCTAAAGCAATTCAGAATAGCAAACACAGATATGTCCAAGCAATGAATGGACTAGAATAAGCTGCCATTTTTTGTTTATCTAATTGTCAAAAACTTTTGATAAAATATTTAAGTGGATATTTAATGAATTATAACTATGCTCTTAAATACTTTTTAAATTAGAATCTTTCCACTGGTTTATTTTATTTCAATGACAATATTCATTATATATGACCACTATCTGTATAGGCAGCAGTTGTGGAAGAGGCAATAAAGAAGACATTCTCATACACTGTAAATGAAGACATAAATGGCCAGAAACTTTGAGGAAAAGATTCAGGTTTACCTACCTTCATCATTGTAGTCTTCTTTAAACTACTTTATGGCTTAATATAATACAAGGACTATTTTTTGTAGATATAGTTATATGATAGGCCATGATAAGACTGCACTCTCATGACATGAAGAGTGCTTATGATATAATTCTAAATCAAAAAAACAAGACACAGGTTTCATTTTAGTACAAAATAATATCAGTTTTTCAAAACAAATGAAAACAAGACACAGGTTTCATTTTAGTACAAAATAATATCAGTTTTTCAAAACAAGTATCGATGTAGAAAAAGATCAGGGCTCACCGCCTATAGCTCAACTGGCTAAGGTGCCAGCCATGTACACCTAAGGTGGCGGGTTCAAATCCCCAGCCTGGACCCGCCAAACAATAATGATGGCTGCAACCAAAAAATGGCTGGGCGTTGTGGCGGGCGCCTGTGGTCCCAGCTACTTGGGAAGCAGAGGCAAGAGACTCGCTTGAGCCCAGGAGTTGGAGGTTGCTGTGAGCTGCAATGCCATGGCATTCTACCCAGGGGGACAGCTTGAGGCTCTGTCTCAAAAAAAAAAAAAAAAAGAAAAGAAAAAGATCAGAAAGAAAAAAGAACATGGAAAAAACATGTTTAAATATTCACAGTGATTATGACTGAAGATTTAGGATTATCCATAAAGCAGAATTTATTATCCTTTTATAATAAAATACATCAATTAATAAAAGAACTGTGAGGAGATGTTTCTAAGAGATAACCAGAGAGGGCAGCCAGGAATGGAGGGAAGAGAAGGGTGCATGCCCAACACCTGCACACACAAGCACCATGGTGACAACGGTAGAAATTAAGACATATCAGAGACAATTTTCTTTACCCCCATCAGATCCCTAGAATACCATTTAAAAACACTGAGGACCCAGCAGGCAAATTCACACATGATGGACACTTAACAAATCAATCGTGGAACAGTTTTTTTAAGAAAAGTTTTATAGGAGAATGATCTCATTCCAAATGGTACTCCTGGACCCAGACTCTGAAGTAATGGGAGAACTGTCATCATGGAAAGACTTTATGGAATGATAAATTAAACATTAGAAAAGTATTGAGATTTAAACAAAAAAAAAAAAAGCACTCTGAAGTCTGACTCAGAGACTTCGGCTCCATGCTGGAGGGTGTCGCTGCACAAGTCATTTGCCTTTCTGGGTTCAGGGTCATCGTTTATGAAATGGGGATTATAAACTGCCCAGTTCCCCTCTTAGGATTATTATAAATAACAAAAGGCAAAACATGTATAAACAAATCACATTGTACATGGGAGCCATCAATCACTGCATCATTGTGTTAATGAGAGAAGTCTGAGGAGGCGGGGTTTCTGAGCTTGGAGGCGGGGTTTCCCATTCTGGGCACCTGTCTTGCAGTGTGTCTAGGCACTCTTTCTCCTAACAATGGCACTACATAATAGAGTGCTATTGAAAGAGGTTTTGTTTGTTTGTTTGTTTGTTCCAAATCAGATTATTTTCTAAAGATTATTTTCTAAAAATCTTGACTAAAGTATGTTTTACTTTTAATGCCAGCATTTCCACTTTTTAAAAAATTTTTTAGAACACTCAAAAGGTTTTTCAAACTGGTAATTAATATTTCAAACACACTTTCCAAAGACAGCATCTATGTGTGGAAGTATCCATAAAATGTTATAATCAACATACTTTGGAATGTACTTTAGATATATTAGGTGTCGTGGGGAAAGAGACCTTCATTTTCCTAAGATGTCTATAGTCATGGACATGCATGTCTGTACATGGTGTGTGTGTGTATGCACACCTGTGTGTATGCCCACTGTACACATGTGTATTACAGTAAGAAGGAGAGAGGATGATTCAAGAAGCTATACAAAGGAATAGAAGAAGTGCTGCCTAAATCCACACCCCTCCTGCTGACCAGTAAAGGATCAGGCCAGGTCTTGTAGAAGTGGCCAACCATGAGTTATTGTTAAAAGATATTTACATTTATTTCTAAGGAAACACACACACCCACAGGGCAAAAGATAATTAGTTAAATAACATAAAAATAGATTATATATGGATAAGAAAATAATATGCACAAAAGATTTGTAACAGCCATGTCTATAATGGAAAAATAACAGACCTACCAATAAGAAACTGACTAAAATTCATCCAGAAAATGAACTTCTATTGAGCCATTTCAAATACTGATTCAGATCTTTATTGATATTGATAGATACACCTGAGGCAACTGTGAGAGGAAAAATGAAGCTATATTCACTACACATAGGAGGATTCTGTTTTATAACTATAACCTATAGGTATGTTATTTATTAATACATATATTGCATAGGGAAAAAACTAAAAAAATGCACCCTAGGACGTAAACCCTGGTTGTCTTTAAGTGATCCAACTGGGGGTATTTTAAATTTCTATTTTGCTGTAATTGTAATTTTTAACAATTTAAAAATGTTATTTTAACATCCATAAGCAAAATAAAACTTTTTTTGTTTTCAGAAAAGTAGCCAAGCATATTTTCCACCAAAAAATGTTTAGAGTTAAATCTTAGAAATAAGAAATGATTAACAATTACCTTTATTCCTTTCCATCATGAGTTCAAGTAATGTGTCCCTATCCCTATGTCCTATCCTAAGCTTTGACATTCAGAACTTGCAAAGCTTAGGAAAGAAACACAAACAGCCCCATTGCACAAGACAACTTTGGGTCACTGATTAAAATTCTTAAATGGGAACCGTCAATCAACAGATATTTTTTTCTTTGTGGACTTTCTTGCCTTTCTCATATGAAATCTAGCTTTGACAACACTTTTTAAAGTTATAAATAAAGGTAAAGCTTGAGTGGAAAGCCAAGTAATTATTTCTGCAGAATTAAAATCATTGTGGGTAAGGGTGTTGAGCCAACTAAAGTTGAAATTGATTTAAAGGAGGTTTAAATCAAGACCTCTATAGGAAGAACTAGTTTGACAAACCAATTACAGCTAATACACTAGGTAAACAAAGATTTAATGTCAGAATAATATTCATCACTGTGTTTGGTTAGTAGAATGAAATGTTTTTCTTCTTCTAATCCTTCCTTTAAGATAGACAGCAACCATGGAGATCTTTTATAGAATTAAAATTAATTCATGGGAATTCTGGGAAGATGGCCGACTGGTAGCAACCCTCATCAGAGGGTCCTGAGCAGAGGAAGAAAAACTGGACAGAATCAGACTCTATGAAGCCAAAGGTGGGGAGCTGATCCAAGAAAGAAGTTCCACAGGCTGTAAATCCAAGGAAGCATTCAAGAAAACAAATTTCAGGTACAAAGCCTATCAACTAGAAGATGGGAGAACCCTCCCCTGAGCAGGAGGCCTGCCGCACACTAATCTGCAAATGAGTAGGAAACAAAAGACCTCTCATTTTACCTCACTGGAGAGAACCACTAAATTCCAGGTCTCTTTCTCCAGGGAGGTACCACTTATGAACCTAGACACCACCCTGCCAGGCAAAAAATTGAACAGATATTTTCCCCAACAAGTCCAAGCTCCAAGTCCACCCTTTCCCCCTCACATGGCAGTCTGAAGTTCTGCCCCCTGCAGAGCAGAGTGTTTGTTCTCATCCTGAAAGATCTGGGCATAGTGTGGACTGTCAACCATCAGGATGGACTCTGTGATTAATGGAGAAGAAAGAGGGTGTAGGAAAAAAGGGACACTCGGTAGGAGGAGGATCAGTCCCCTGGTTGTGACTATGCCTGCCCAAAGGTGGTATTGAACCTTGGTTTGGGCTGTGTCTGGTGGGACAGGGGCAGAACACCCAGCTCTGATGGCACCCACAGTGGGAGACCACATGCCCCAGGTGGACTGAGTTCAGAAGACAGGGCTGGTCCCCAGCACCTGTTAGGCCTGCAAGCAGAGGCTTGCTAGGTGTGGACTGAGAACTGAAAGCAAGAGCATGATCCCCTGATTCCAACAGAACAGTCGAGCAGTGGCTTGCTGAGGTGAACCAAGACCTGAGGGCTAGTGTGTGGTCCCCTGTCTCCAGAGGGGATGGTGAGCAGAGGCTTACCAGGTGAGGACTGAGACCTGCAGGGAGGGTGTGGTGTCCTAACTCTAAGAGAACTTGTGAACAGAAGCTTGCCAGGCAGTAGACTGAGACTGGTAAGTGGGGGTGTGGTGTCCTGACTCCAACTGGTCTGGCAGCAAAGGGTAGCTGGATGTGGACTGAGACCGGTGGGTAGGGGTGTGGCCCCTGGCTCCAACTGAGCCTGTGAGCAGAGAAGTGGACAACGGTGTGGACTGAGCCTGGTAGGTGGGAGTGTGGATCCCTGGCTCCAATTGTGCTATTGGAGACCCTTGAATCTCTCTCTGTTGATCAGGGTTTGCACTGCTTGAGACAATTTTTTTTTTTTTTTTTTTGCAGTTTTTGGCCAGGGCCAGGTTTGAACCTGCCACCTCTAGTATATGGGGCTGGCACCCTACTCTTTTGAGCCACAGGTGCTGCCCATGCCTGAGACCATTTAATTGGAACCTGTGTCTGGGGCTGTCCACTTGGAAATATTCTGAGGTTGACCTTCAAATTTCTATAGCAGAAAAGAACTGAAGGGTAGGGGCTGGGTGCCACAGCTATTCGTACCTCTTCACAGTCAGGATTTAAACCTAATACTGTGGTTTCTTAGGATAGAGTAGAGGTTGGCTGATACCAAAACAGAGCTAGTTTGCACTATCTCACCAAGTAGATCCTCAGAGTCTCTTGCCAAAACTCTGAAAGGGGCATTTGTAAGGTTGTAGGGGATGAGCCACAATTATGAAGGCTAACACTTAGGTAAGGGGCTATCTCTCCTACCTGGGCATCCCAATTTGATCTCACCATACCATTTCTAATAACCAAACAGTGGAAAATAAACATGGTGTGGACCCAACACAAGAACTCTGGCAACATGAATAACCAGAGTAGATCAACCACCTCCCCCACAAGAAATGACAAAGGAGATACAACTAAAGATGCCATGCATAGACAAATGACAGCAATGTCAGAAGTCAAATTCAGAATACAGATGGCAAATAAGATAAATAGAATGGAAGAAAAGATAGAAATTGAATTCCAGAGTGTACTTCTATAGTTTTCTCAAGAAATTAACGAATTCAAAGCCCAAGTCACCAAAGATATGGACATAGTGAGAAAAGAGATAGCAGAGCTCAAGGAAATGAAAAAGTTAGTTGAGGAGTTCCAAAATACAGGAGAATCCCTCACTGCTAGAGTTAACCAGGCAGAAGAAAGGAGCTCTGAAACTAAAGATAAAGTGTTTGAATGTTCCCAAAGACTCAAAGAGGCAGACAAATGGAGAGCAAAAACTGACCATTCCCTGAGAGGGTTGTGGGACCACTCTAAAAGGTCAAACATTAGTCTTATAGAAATTCCCAAAGAAGAGGATGGTCCTAAAAGCACAGATGCTCTACTTCAAGAGATTTTGGTGGATAATTTCCCAAGCATTGCAAGAGATACAGAACTTCAGATAGCAGATAGTCTCAGAACCCCAGCAAGACTCAATCCAAATAAAGCATCTCCTACACACATTGTGATTAACGTTGCCAAAGTTAAGAAGAAGAAAATTCTGCAAGCAGCCAGACATAAGAAAAGCATTACCTACAAAAGGGGATGTATCAGAATGACTGCAGAATCTCCTCTATACTGCAATTTCCTTTCATATCTGAATTCTGCAGTCTGTGTGTTTAAAACTAACATTGGTTTATAGCACAAAAGATGTACAGCTATAAAGATTTAAAAACATGCCTCTTTTGTGTTCTCTGGATAAAACAAGAAATGGGAGAATGGAGACCTTCCATTTAATTCTTCTGTCTAAGTCCTCAGGCACTTAAAGGGAATCTGAATATACTCTTACTCTTACTCTTCTTTTCTAATAGTGCCATTTAGTTTGGATGATAGCAAGTGTTTTAAAGGAAACTGGATATTTGTAAACACTGGCAGACTCTTGGCTTTGTGATCTGCAGTGCCTGGGAAGATGTCAGGATCATGGCCACAGTCAGTGATGCTCCATTTTCTCTCACAATCACACAGCAGAAGGTAAAGCATCCTCAAGACCAAGGAAAGGTCATGGTAAGCTTTGGAACTACTAAGTCTCTCTCTCTACTGGTGCTTCCTGGTAGCACCAAACCTATTTCTTTTACAGTTAAACTCCATTGTTTTTTACCTTTTGGAAATACATGTTTCATCCTCACAAGACAGTCCAAATGAATGGAACCAGTAATCTTAAACACTACAGATTTCCAAAGTACAGATGTTTCCTTCTCAGGCCTTCTGTATTTAGACTCCACATCTGGGGGCCCTTGGGTCTTTGAATCAACTCCTTACATCTCACACCACCACTGAGAGGTGACACATAGTGTTAACCAGGTTCCTGGATGGCGCTTGCCTCTTCCAGGAAGCTGTACTCCTTCTGGTCAACCCACAGCTCTCACAGCTATACTGGTCTGGGTTGAGTAGTGTCCCCCAAATTCATTTGGATTGTTAGAAAATGACCATTAATTAAAAATAGCATCTTTACTATTACAATTAATTAAGATAAGGTCATACTAGATTAGGATGGGGCCTCCCTAACAGAAGGCCATGTACATAGACAAAGGCAGAGGTAGGAGTGAAGTGTCTACAAGCCAAGGGATGCCAAGGACTGGCAGCAAAAACCAGCAGTTAGGAGATGGGCATGAACAGAGCCTCCCTCAGAGCCTCCAGTGAACACTAATCCTGCTGACCCCCTGATTTTGAACTTCTAGATTCCAGAACTATGAAAGAATAAATACCTGTTGTTTAGCCACCTAGTTTGTGATACTTTGTTATTGCAGCCCTAGAAATTAATGTTTACACAGAGAGAAGAAGGTCTTAAGAAGTTCAAGTTTACATTTCTCCAAAGACAGACACCTATAGCTTTAAAAATCAGGCTTTAAGAAGCCTGATTGTTATTTTCATTTGGAGGTGATAAGTTAGAGATAAATAAGTTCCTTGGCTCCTGCCAGGGTCAGATAATTTTATCTTCTTCCTAAAATAGAAATTGTGTGATGAACAGAATCATCAGGCGATAACTACTCTGCTCCCTGGTTTAAACAAGACTGGTCTTGCTGTATCAATATCTTTCAAAAAGAACATTTCTTCAGGTCATGCAACCCTTAAGAAGCAAAGGTATTTATGAGTTTTAATTCACCCCATTTTATTATAAAATCTGTGAAAGAAAGATGCAAAACATCCCACAAAATCCAAAAATTAAGATGGTACTATTTCCTAGATTTGTGCTATGTACACCATAAGTTAAGAAGTTCAGAAAAGCCATAGACCCTGCAGAAGTATTCAACATAAGCTTTAAAATGTATTTCTTAAAATTATGATACAGCTTATTCTCCTAGAGAACTATTATACATGATTTTGATTCTTATCAACCTTCTCTTCAGGTTCTTAATACTGGATTTAGTAGCGGGTTAGCTCATTAGCTGGCATTTTAGCGGAGCAATTGACACTGGAACCTTTTAGAGTCCTAAAGTTAAATGGAAACCTGAAGAAAAAAGCAGGAAGCCCCAGGTAACCACTGGGACACATCCTTGCTCATCAGGTAGGACCGTAGAGACTGCCTCAACCACCTCTGTATATTTTCTTTAAACTCCTATTAATTTAACAGGCCTGGGAAAAGGGTGAGTCATAAAGGTGGAAAAATATTTTGGCTGCAGCTTTGGCAAAAGGTGAAATGCCTTAACCTTGCGATGAGTCATCATCACCTTGGGTAGCTTACACAAAAAAATACTTAACCACTGTGCTTCCTGGTCTCAGGGAGTGTGTCTGACAGAGTGTCCGGACTCGGTAACTTCTTGTCTGGTGTGAGTGCAGCCTGATTTCAGTCTAGTTTCTCCAGAAGAAGGTCTGCAATGCCTCGTTTCCAACAGGCAGCTTGTAAGGCGGTGGTCCCCCACCTCCCAGGCCTCAGCGGGGTGCACAGCTGCAACCCACCTGGCTCAGCATAGCCAGATTCGCTTCATTGTGAAGGAAGGACTAACTGCTGGTGCCAGGGGAGGCCCTGAAATCCACATATTCTGAAAATCATGCATAGCCAATTAAATTCTAAGAAAATTACATTGGTAATAAAATCATGTGGAATTTACTTCCCTGAACTATGACTCCAGATCATTTGAAGTAAACCCCAGCAACTCATTAGTAGGTTTAAAAATGAACAAAATTAGCCATTTCACCATTATATGGTTTTAGAAAAGTAATCCTAAATCCTTTACCTCATTAAAAAAAAAAAAGAAGAAAGAAAGAAAACTGCCTGAATATTATGTTCAGGCACCTATTGTTTGCTGTCGATGTTTATAAAGAAACTAATGGCCTCTGATGAACTGTTTGATGTTGGAAAGTGTTTAAGTCCTCTCAAGCTGTATCAGTAAATAAACCCTGTTTACTTACCATGATCATTAGAGAAGAGTTGCAAGCCTCCTGAAGGAACAGCATTGTTCTGGACAAGGAGGGCAGCTCCAAGTATGGCCCAGACCAGAATGTGAGCCTGAAACTAGTCAGTTGGTGAGTGCATGTGGCCGAGGTCTAGTTACTTAGCCTCACCAAGTGTCAGCTTTCTCAGGGTGGTATGAGGACAAACAAGATGACAAGGTACCATCCTTTAGTACCCAATGACACCAGTTCCCTTTGCTTCCTCCTTGCCTAAAGTCTCATCACTTAAAGTGAAGTGGGGAGGTGGCTCAAGTCCATGGAAGGAGGCTGTGGTGGGCCCAGCTGGGTCGGCAGCAGCAGGATGGGCAGAGGGGAGAGAGGGGAAGCCTGATGACAGGAGTACCAGCTGTGGTAAAGAACAACAGAGGCCAGTGGGGAGGGCATGCACTGATGGTGGCACCATGCAGCTGCTGAGAGGTCAGGGGCAGCTGGAGTAAGGAGTTCCCTGGACACCACACTGAGGCATTTGGACTTTATGCCCTAAAGAAGGATGTGTCTGTAATGGTTTTGGAGCTGGAAAAAACAATGTGACACTGACGACCTCATTCTGACCATCGCACACTCTTTTCCAAGTCAGGGAACCTCTTCTCCAACACTGGTGAAGTTTCCAAAACTTGGAGACCTGCCCTCTTGCTCTGCAGTGCTGGGGTCTGATAGAGCCCCAGGCATATCACAGCAGCATTTTATAGAGGAGGAAAATGATATCCCAAGGAGGCGGGGTAGTGGAGTGGCTGGATAGCACTTGAAATCCATGTTTTCTGAACCTTAACTGTTGCTCTTCCCACTACTTCTCACTGATACAATGAAAATTCTATGGAAAACATCAAAATAATCCAATGGAAGAGAGAAAAAGCACTCAGAGCCTGCAGCATATGCACGTCACAGAATGCAATGAACTTTTAGGATTCATTCTGTCCACATTATTCAGTTCTGTGCCTTAAAACTTAATGATGTACCTAAACTATTAACATTTGGGGGTACAGTTCTTAGTAGTTAATGCATCTCTAAAAAGAAGTCATCAATGGCTTTGATTGCATAGTAGCACCCTCATGTTGGGTGAACGCAGCATTTTAACAAAAGATTTCTCCCCTTGGGAACCAGCCCTGATTATTAGGGTGTTAGGATACGCCTGAGAAAATCAAGGCATGAGGCTAATAGGCTATCATGAAATTCACAGCCCAAGGTAAGAACCTTATTATCTGTCTGATCTGGGTAGACAGTTGATATATTTGGCTAGAGCTCAAATGCCTATATGACAAATAGTCAACTGCCCAAAGTAGCCATCCCAAATATGGCATGGACAGGGTACACTGCAAAACAAAGAACAGCCTGGAAGGAATACTTAAAAGCCTCTGTAAAGAGCAGGGGTTTTGAGCTTCCCCAATTAGCTCACCCCTGACCCAAAGAGAACCCTGACAGTTAACTGGTCCTTTGAATCATTCTTTGTCTACCATCAAAAGAACCTTCACACCACACTCTTTCTACCCTCCCCCGCCCAGCAGGCTGTGGGGCTTCTCAGCTTACACAGTGCTGACAAAACCAGAAAATGGAAACCTCTCCACCCCTAAGTAATTTGGCATCAAATTCACGTCTCATTCTGAGAAATTTAGGACAAGCTAGAGGTTCCCGAATAAATGACAGAGACAATGTTACAGAGATGTGTTGTTGATGAGAAGAGGCGCAACGCCTCCCTAGATGAGATAGATAGGAGACTAGCTGCCTCCATTCTTTGGAGTTATTTTTAAAATGCTAAATAAATAAATAAAGTATACCCCTTACAGCTCATGGTGTATTCAAGTCAACATTTGAAGTGATTATGATAGGTTATCAGAATATCCTGAACAGAGTTTATGTTACTTCTGTTTTTTAATTTTCTCCCATTTCCTGCCTCATTTGAGGGGGAAAAATGTTCTTAAGTCCATATGGTCAGCAGGAAGGAAAATGGGAAAGAAGAAAAGCTTCTCAAGAGAAAATTAAATAGATGGGATAGTAACACAAGCCTTTCTTAAACATATATAGAAACAAGTCACAGTTTTAAAAAATAAAGTAAAAACTAAAAGCACTACCAATGATCTTTACACAAATTTTGACCTGTGCAATGCTTTCCCAGTTCCAGATAATTTTCAAGTCTTTCTTGTGAAATGGACCAAGGACAGTGCTTTTACCCATGAATCTGCTGTGATCATATTCTGTGTTTGGTGCGTGACCTAAGAAATGTCTCCCCCAAATGGAATATTCTCCACAGAAACACCAGAAGAAAGGGTGTGTGCTGCTAGTCTCTATTTCTCACTCCTTCCCTCCAAATTATTTTCAGCCTTTCTGTCTTGTGACTCACCACCTGGGCTTCCCTTAGGTGGCCTATCCCTGGCTGGCTTCTGTTCAGAGTGAGCTGATAGGCGGCACTGTTGGGAGCTGGAAGGAAGAGAAAGGGCTCAAGTATTTCTTCCCCACTTGGGCCACATCTTTGGTAATAAATACCACTTCTTTCTGTTGTCCCTACAAGAAAGCCTCCTCTTTGCCTCTCCAACTCTCAATGGGCAGCACTATTTCCTCCTGCAGCCCCTCCACTCCTAAAGGAGGTGATAATGGCTTCCTACTGATACATCTTCTCTGCAAGTAGTACCTTCCTTAACATCTCTTTACTTGAACCATCCAGGTAAACTTTTATTTCCTGGGACCATGGCTGTTAGGAAGTTCTCATTGTCTTACCTGCAGAGCTGTGTTGGAGTTGTCAGCAGGAGTGACAAAGATTGCAGAAATGCCTTTAGCATTTTCTTTCACATACCAGCACCTTTGAGTGAGCTTAATTTTATTACCTTTATTCTATGCTCTCAGTCATTTGGAAAACAAGGACTTCAGAAGTCTTTTAATCCAACTCTCTCTTTTGTAGCTCAGGGAACATTATGAACAGTTTCACAATTAATAAGGTTCATGGGGACCAACATTCTGTAACCACATATTAAATCACTGACACTGCAGTAGGAACTTTGCAGTATTCCATGGAATCCTCTCGGTCTATAATAGTGACTTCAGTCTTCATTAGTCAAGAGCAATAATGTGAATGCCCAGTGTCACACATCTCAGGCCAGTGGCTAAGTGATGTCTGTCTGTTCCCTGAGCCATTAACCTAGCACATCAAGAAATCACACCTGCAGGCCAGAAGATAACCCAACCACTTTGAATCCCAATTATGAGCCAACATGTGCTGTCCAGGTGAATGGTCAAGCCCCACTAGAACATTGGGTATCAGTTGACCCAGGAGAAGTAGAAGTGGAGGATACTATGTTTAATAAATGCCCCTCCTGGACCTCTTTAAACTCCAACATCACTGGGAAAGACAGAGGGAATTCAGGATTTATTCATTTCTCCAGTTGAGCTTCATTCTCATTTATTCATTTCTCCAGTTCATGCACCAAACTGCAATCTTTGTGCAGTGGAGGCTGAGGAGCTACATTTTACTAATCCCTCTGCTGATTTTGAGGCAAACAGTCTAGAATTACAAGTTGAAAATCAGGGCTCAAAATAGCCTGATCCAGAGAACAGAGGAAACATGTCTCCATCGCTGTCACAACCAAGTTCACAAGGAATGCCAGTCACTGCTTTTAAAGGAATGAAGAAGACACCAAAGCAAATCCACATCTGAATTCCCTTTCCTATGAGACCGTAATCAAACACACTGAAATACTATTTCCTCCGCCGTGGAAGTGCTTCAACTGTTAAAAACATCCCATACATTCTGCTGTTGGGTGTGGTGGGCTGGTCTGGGCTCAATCCACTGACCAGAGGGCCAATTTGAGTAGTACAGTGAGTGTTTGGCAAAGTACCATTTTTTTTCCAGAATATTAAAGCCTTTAACAAAATGCTTTCAAATCAAAATACTTCATAACTTGTCCTTCGTTTATTCACTGGTACTTACTAAGTCTACTTATTAGTTGACTATAATGGGCCAGGTGCTCCATTAGATATCTGGGGAATAAACTCCAACAAAGCCCAGCTGAGTATTACATGATTCCACCTATATAAGGCACCTAGACTAATCAGGTTCTTAGAGAAAGAAAGTAAAAGTATGATGCCAGGGACTCAGAGGAGGGGGAGAATACAAAGTCAGCATTTAATGGGTACAGAGGTTCAATTTAGTATGTTGGAAAAGTTCTGGAGAGGGATAGTGGTGAATATAAATGTGCTTAATGTTACAGAATTGTGTACTCTTAAAAGATTGAAATGGTAAATTTTATGTTATGTATATTTCCAAAAAACAAAAATAAACTGAATGAGTTTTTGAGATAATTACCTTACTTACCATACAAGATAAGGTTTATAACCTATAAAGCATTTTGAATATTTTTTTTAAAAATAACATTTATAGAAGGTGATTTGATTCTTAAGAAAAATAAAAGTTCCTGTGGAGTTTTCAAACCACAAAAGGAGTCAGATGTTAGCCACAACATCCTTATGCAAATAAATGTAGCATTAACACTGTGATGTGCAAAGGAGAGATAATAGTACCAAGAGAAGGTGGGGAGACAGAGATTCTAAGTCAGTGAGCAAAAAGCCCAAGAGAGGTTCCCCAGGGACAGAGATGAAGTTGCTGAAGGTATAAAGGATGAAGAGAAAGTGAGATGGGCAGAAAAGTCAGAAGAGCATTTCAGGCAGAATGGCCAGTGAGTTGGTACCTCCCACCAGAGCTGGCCATGATTATGGTGGTCAGCACACATTGATACTTCCAGTAGAAGACACTTATCACAGAGAACTGTCATGATGGAATGTGATATTTTTTTCCGATCTGCCTCTCAAAGAATGTCGATGATGTCACGTGATAAATTACCAATCATTTCTCTCAAGTAGCTAAGCTGGACAAAATACTTAATGTTCTTTTAGAGTGTGACGTGATTATCTTCCTGAATTGGCAAAATTTCTTTATTTATTTCAAATAATTTTACAAATGACAAATAGGTGTGACAGATAGCCATAAGAAAAACACCAAGTACATTTTTAATATTCTAACTGCATTGTCAAAAGATGCCCCAAATAGTGGTAAGTAAACTCATAAGTAAAAAAAGGATTTTTCATATTTTGATAATTTTTAAATCAGCAAAAGAAGTGAACTTAAAAATTGTCAATTTCCCAGTACTATGTCCATATAATTATAAATAATGGTATGTCTTTCGTGTATTAGATATATAGGGTAATTGCATGATTCAATAAAAGATATATATTTATATTGTTTATAAACAAATATACATTGTTTTTAATGAAGAACAAAATATCATAGGTCTCTCTGTTTGCTCAAACTATTGTAAAATGTAGAAAATTAATATGTTTTTAAACTCACAAATATTCACTTAGAATGTACATCTTTAAAAGCATATAGACAACAAGGTATACTGAGGTAAAGAAGTCCTATTCAGTAAATGGTGCTGGAAAATTGGATAACCACATGCAGAAGAATGAAACAGGACCTCTACCTCTCACCACTCACAAAGATTAATTCAAGATAGGTAACAGATGCATACCTAAGGAATAAAACCATGAGAATTCTAGAGGAAATTTAGGTTAAACCCTCTAGATACCAGCCTATGCAAAGAATTTATGAAAAAATGGCAATAAAAATTAATAAAATGAAATTTGATTAAACCAAAAAGCTTCTCCATAGCTAAGGAAACAATCAACATAGCAAATATACAGTCTACAGAAAAGGAGAAGATAGTCTCAAATTTTACATCCAATAAAAGACTAATAACTAGAATTTATAAAGAACTCAAGCAAAGCAGAAAAAGCAAACAACCACATTAAAAAGTGGGCAAAAGACATGAACAGAAGCTTCTCAGAAGAAGAAAGACAAATGGCCAATAAACATATGAAAAAAATTCTCAATATCACTAATCATCAGGGAAATGCAAATTAAAACCACAATGAAATATCACCTTACCTCATTTAGAATGCATTTATCAAAAAGTCCAAAAAATAGATCAGCATGGATGCAGAAAGAAAAGAATATTTCTACACTGTTGGTTGGACTGTAAATTAGTACAACTTCTATAAAAAATTGTATGGAGATTCTTTAAAGAATTAAAAGTAGACCTCCTATTTGATCCAACCATCCCACTACTGGGTATTTACTCGAAGGAAAGAAAGACTTTTCACCAAAAAACATACCTTCACTCCAATGTTTATTTCAGCACAGTTCACGTTTGCAAAGAGGTAGAATCAACCCAATGTCCATCAAAGCATGAGTAGATTAAGAAAATGTGGTATTTGCATACCATGGAGTGCTACTCAACCATGAAAAAGATAAATTAGTACCCTTTTGATGAAACTGGAGACCATTCTCTTAAGTGTAGTTATCTCAAGAATGGAAAAACAAATACCACATGTACTCACTAGCAAGTTGGAACTAACCAATGAGCCCACGTGTGCATAGAAGGAAGTAAAACTCAATGGAAATCAACCAGGGCAAAGAAGGGGAAAGACAGGAAGGGCAAAAATTTACAATGAACACTATTTGGGTGACAGGCACACACTTAAGGCAGGATTCAACCATTCAATAAGTTATTCATGTAAGCTAAAACATTTGTACCTCCTTAATAGAAAAGGACACCTACAACTTGGACTTTACCCCTACAAAAACTATGTGACCTAACCCTTATATTAATCTGAAATTCAAGAAAAAAACTCTCAAAAGTATTCTGAAATTTAAAAAATATTGGGGGAAAAGCATATAGAAACATTCTTATAGACAATTTAAGAAAAAAATACTGCAAAATTATTAGCTTTTACAAACCCTGGCTTCAGAACAATCCACCATCACTGAAAATACTAAAGACACTACATTGAATATCATCATTCTAGCAGTGCTTGTCTTAGTTCTTGCTTCTACCAATTGTCTTTGGCTGCATACCAAACTCAGTGCACAACTCTCATTAAACGTTAAAGGTTGTGACATGTGGCACCAGGGTGTAAAAGGAGCCTTTTAATTGCTTTTCCAGTTTGCAGATTATTTTTAAATGCACTGCCTTATGAAACTGCATATTAAAAGGTCTGCTTTTTCTTCCAGTCAGGATAGGCCATGCAACCTGCAGTAGTTCCAGGCCCTTGCTACTCCTCAGCTTGTCTTAATTCTGATAGTGTCATGTCTCTCCCCAGCTTCTAGTGGTTTGCTGGAAATCTCTGGCACTGTAGCTTGTAAGAGATCTCTCCCTGATCTCTGTCTTCATCTTTGGCTGGCATTCTCCCTGTGAGTGTGTGTGTGTTTGTCCAAATTTCCCCAGGTAAGGACATCAGTCACATCAGGTCAGAGGCCTACCATTCTCCACCATGACCTCATATTCACCTAATTAATTCCATCTGCTATGACCCTCTTCCCAAATAAGCTCACATTCTGAAGTACTGGGGCTAGGATATCAACATATGAATTTGAATGGAGGAGACACAATTCAATCCATAGCCCATACCATATGTTCTTCTATGGGTACATAAGTTGGAGGTTAATATACAGAAAAAGATCTGGAATGCTATGTGCTCAATGCTTGACCCTGGTTGCCTCTGAGAATGAGGGTTTGGTAAACTAGGGTGGGAGTAGAACTCAAAGGGAATTTAATTTCACCTATGAAGACTTTACTTTTTACAAAGAGAAGGCAATTGTGCATTGCATTTGTAAGTAAAAATTAATATAAGTAAATCAAGATTTTGTAGAGGCTCCAGCAGAAACACAACTCGTGGAAACTTGCATAGCTATCTGTGGGCTAATACAATGCTTGGGGGCACTGGTGGCAGTTGATGGGTGGAAACCAGGGTGCCAGATTTCCTGCAATGTTGAGACATCCTCTCTCAAGGAAGAATTGTTCTGTGTCCGGCTTAATTTTCAAATGTCCAGCTAGGCATTTACATACAAGATCATAATTTTAGTACAACTGAATTTTCCAGTAATGCAATCTTTGCACCTATAAATTAAGGAGAGATTTGTTTGGGTCAGAACTTTACCATAAGTTTTCACTTTATTGGAAAATTATGTTCCCAACAGCAGCACCCCTCTCAATCTTTGAGCCACTCAGAACTCGTCCTGCAGTTGCAGCCGTCACATTTCTGAAAACCTTCCACAGAGGTACAGTGACTGGCCACTTAATCCTGCCAGGCCAAGCCATCATATACTAAAATGTGCATTATTCTATTATAAATATCTTTAATTGTATTTTTCTTTTACATCAAAGTTAGGGCTCTATATTAATTTTTAAAACATGTGTGCAGGTAGATTACATTATTTATGAATTTCATTTCATGGCCGTAAAGAGGGAATTAGAAAATATTTCTTTTGAAGGGGGAACATGTGTTCTCACAGTACTGAGCACTGCCAGGCTTCTCTGATAGTCCCAGGAAGAAATGCTGAAGAGCTAAGCTAAAGCTTTGGAAATAGAGGACAGGAAACATATTCAAATGATATTTCAGAAATAAAAATCAGTGGAACATGACTAAGTAGGGACTGTCAAAATGCCTCTGAGACTGTTAACTTAGGCTACTACGAGGACTCTGAGGCCTTTAATGGAAATGCATAAATATGAAGATGAGGATGCTAGTTTTAGGGCAGGACATGTCAGCTCAAGCCACCTGTGGGGCAAGTGGGAGATGCCTACAAGACATTGAATGACAGATATATAGGTTTAGTGACCAAGAGATCCAGAATTGGGAGTAACTGTGCCATCAGTGATTGCCAGCGCCTTGAAGATGTAGAGTGTGCGGTTTGGCGCCTGTAGCTCAAGTGCCTAGGGTGTCAGCCATGTACACCAGAGCTGGCGGGTTCAAATCCAGCCCAAACCTGCCAAACAACAATGAGAACTACAACCAAAAAATAGCTAGCCAGGCTTTGTAGTGGGCGCCCAGCTACTTGGGAGGCTGAGGCAAGAGAATCGCGTAAGCCCAAGAGTTTGAGGTTGCTGTGAGCAGTGACACCAAGGCACTCTACCCAGGGCGACAGCTTGAGACAAGAAAGAAAGAAGGGAAGGGAAGGGAAGGGAAGGGAAGGAAAGGAAATGAAGTGTGTGTAGTCTAAGAAGGGGAAAGTCCTCAACAGAACCTCATGGCATGTCTCTGCAGAGCACACACAACTCAGGAAGGTCATGGAGAAGACTTTTCATTTTTTAATCTTATTTCCTTATCAAGCTGGAAGATTCTCAAGATGAAAAGCGAAAACAAAAACAAAATCCAAACTTGTATGGCCTTGGAATTCACAGCGCCTAGCATGACTCTGGGTACCCTGTTGTCCTCTAACAATACCAGTCAACTGGCAATCCACAGCCCTTTTCTTTCTTGGAACATTCAGGAAAGGGAAAGAACATTCCTACTGTCCGTTGGGCTTGGCAAAACACAAAAGTCTTTCTAATCTGTGGGAAGATTTTTCCCCAAACTCAGTGAGGACTCAAGGCCTAGGGTCTGGGCTGGGCCAACGGGTGGCCACTACTTTCAGAAAAAGCATCTGCAATGCGAGGAATCGGTGACTTGTCACTTTTAGGCAGGCTGTCCCCCTCTTATTGGACAAAACCACACCTAAATTTAACAGCGCAGGAAGTGTCATTTCCAAGGCCCTCCTCCAGCCAGAACAGGACAAAACGCCAGGCAGATTCTCCCGAAGCCCGTTTCTACACCCCAGGGACCTCCCTCTCGTGAGTGTGACGTAGAAACCTCAGGGACACTCCCTCTGGCTTCCTCCCACGTCCCACTGCCTGCCAGAATGTACAACATGGAACAGAGCTGTCACCGAGGTCACATACCTGTGGTCACATAAACACATAAACACTTTCACTAGCAGCCACGTTCTCAGGCTCTGGCCCTGAGAGGCCGCCGCCAGCCAGGAGGGACTGCACTGAATGCTGACGGCCGCCCTGCATCTGCCGTCCACCCCGGCAGGAAAGGGGTTCCAGATGTGTCCTCAACTAAGCCTGCAGCGGCGTTAGACTGCCAGAAAGGAGGCCTCTATCATGGATCCCCAGCCTTGGTCAGTCTTTCTAGAAAATATGCAAGAATATTCTGCCTTGTTAGGTACAGTTTCAGCAGAAAGGGGACAATGTGTTTTGAATTTCCAGGTCCTGTTTTCAAGAATTGTTTGAAGATAACACTGGAGGGGGGGAGGGGATGCATGCACTCACTTGCATAAAAAGGGGAAAGGACCCAAAGGAAACGGGGGATGGAAACAGGTGATCTTATGGTTATGAAAAGGTTTTATATATTTTGGAGAAGCTAAAATAATATTGCAATCTCATGTCAACCCAAGAAATTCAATAAATGCCAAAGAAAGATTGCCATCCTATCATTATTTCATCTTTACTTCAGAAATTATGGGAACAGGGCATCTCACACAAAATTGTTTCAGATTTTGATTAATAGGTCTTCATGGAATAGCTTTATTTCTAAATGACCATAATTTATGGAGTTTTAATCTTAGAAATCTTGATGCTTGAACAGCTTAATTTCTTCCTTGTTCATAGGGATAGGGACTTAAAAATCCCACTTGAAAGTAGAATTTAAACAGTGTAAGGCCTAGACAACCTGAGAAGAGTAAACAGTAGGAAATGCGGGGAAATTTATAAACTGACAATGTTTGCTGCACCTAAATGTCCTGTTCAGAATTGATCATTCTCCAGAATTAACACAAGATAAGCTGGAGCCTTTAGATGGGTCCCTCTACCAGGAAGCAGTTGAGGAGAATCTTAGTCCCAAGAGAGGCTACAGTGGTCATTTGCAGACTATTCAGAGCCACCATGTACCTGAGAATATGAAAAGAGTGGCTGCCAGCTCAGCAACACTGGGTAAGATACTCAACCCTCCGGAGATGGCCACAGGCATCCCTCTGGGATGCCCTCCTCAGTTCTTTCCTTTTAAAGCAAAAGGTTAGCCTAAAATCTCTTGCAGCTCAGATTTTCAGATTAATTTTCAAAAACCTAACCAAGATTTGAAATTCATAACCCCGTTTGTAGGCTCAGAGGCCTTCAAGCTACTTCAGAATCCTAAGAGGCTGACACCTTTTATGGGATCAGACTACTTACCCTACACCTATGGGACTTGCCATACCTAGACAAAGGCCAGGGAATTCTCCAAAGAAAAAAATCCTTTTATTCTGGAAGGGTGAGATGTACCTAATGAAATAGGGAGCAAGAAAGGTTCCAGACATTTCCACCCACCTTCTGTCAGGATTGTCTACTGAGAATGCCTCATAATCCAACCAAAAGGGGCATCAATGTTCCCTTTGGTCAAAGAAGAGAGATTTTTCTCATTGTTGTCAGTTGTTTATTTCATTCTACATAAAGTTCCTCCCTAGAGGTCGAAGTTAATTTTAAGTTTGCTTGGCACAGTGCTCCACCAATTGATTTTGCTCTGTGTTAGCTTCAAACTTTAAGCTCAGAAAAGAATTTCAACATCACATTAAAAGCTATGATCTAATTAAACAGTGAAAATCAAATTACATTAAAAAATATACCCATTAGTCAAATATATGTGATTATCTCTTTTTAAAAACAATTATTTTAATTACACAGTTAAGTAGGGATTTATTTCTGGTTGTAAGAAATTGAAATAACATCGAAACAAGTAAAGTTGCCCTAAAACATTCCCCCTTACCTCACTTCTTTTGCTATGTAATGCATTTACTGAATGACCTGCCTTGAATTTAGTGTGTATCCACTCAATTCTTTTTCTATTTACATAGAAAATTACACAAATAAGACTTCTGCTTCCAGTCTTTTTTTTACATAAATGGAATAATTATTTACTTTTGTGAATGTTTTTAATTAGCAAGAAGTCCTTAGATATTTCCATCAGTGTAAATATGGATTTCTTGCATTAAAAGATTGTTGCATAATGCTCCACAAGATGGATTACGAAAGTTTTCATTATTATCCTATTGGTGGAAATTCAGGGCTTTAAAAAAATTATTCCATGAAATACCACAGGGAACAGTTTTGTACATGCTTACTTGCACACATGTGGCTGTGTTTCTCTTGGGTAGATACCAAGAACTAGGATTGCTGGCTCAAAATATATGTGTAATGTTAAAAGGTTTGGCAAAGTGCCTTACAAAAAACCAATACAAATTTAAATCCTGACCAGAGATTTAATTAAGAGAGGAGAGTTACTTTTTCCCCATTATAAAGTGTTATTTAATTTTGGAGTATTTCCCAATTAAATAGATGAAAAAGGAAAACTCATTTTAATTTGAATTTCTTTATTTACTAGTGAAGTTATGCATTTTACAATATATTTACTGGTCATTGCCAATATCATCTCAAATTACCTATTCATATACTTTCCCCTTCTTTCCTGATAGCTTATTATTTTCTTATCAAATTATTTTCTTCACATATTCTATTATTAACCGTTTCCCTGCTATATGTGTTAAAATTATTAAATATTTTCTCCCAAGCTCAGCTCCAGTAGCTCAGTACCTAAGGTGCTGGCCACATGCATCGGGGATGGCAGGTTTGAACCCGGCCAAGACCTACTAAACAACAATGACAACTACAACAAAAAAATAGCCAGGTGTTGTGGCAGGGGCCTATAGTCCCAGCTTCTTGGGAGGCTGAGACAAAAGAATTGCTTAAGGCCAAGAGTTTAATGTTGCTATGAACTGTGATGTCACGGCACTCTACTGAGGGCAACATGAGACTGTCTCAAAAAAAAAAATAATAATAAACAAAAACAAATAAATATTTTCTCCCAGTTTGATGACGGTTATTTAACTTTGTCCATAAGGTCTTTGGCTAAAGGATATTTTCCTTTCTCTTCTTTAAGTTTTATGTATACATGCGTCAAGATACATAGATAGTATTTTGCATAAATACTATCCTATGAGTGCTGTGGTCTGCTTTCTGCAGTTTTAGTTTCCCAAGGTCAACAGTAGCCTAAAATGTTAAAATACTTAGAGAGAGAAAGATGGATCACATTCACATAACTTTTATTAAAGTCTACTATTATAAATATTCTATTTTTAGTTATTATGTTTTTAATCTCTTACTGTGTCTGATTTATAAATTAAAATTTATCAGAGGTATGTGAGCAAGGGGAAGACCATAGTATGGTTCAGGGGGTCTTTGAATATATCCCCTGAGAATAAGGGAAGCACAGTCTTTTTTGTCTTTCCTCTCTCTCTGTTTGCTGATCTTCACCCAGATTAATCTCCTGTCCACACAACCATCCTATCTAGCTATATGGAAAGGAAAAGGAAATACATGGAAAATTTGAAAAAATTAAAATGTGGGGGGGAAATACCAGGTAAATTCTATCAACTAAAAGAAAATTGTTACAGATATGTTACTATCAGACAGCAGCAACTTTAATAAAAAAGTGTTATTATGAATAGAATGGATCACCACATAATAACTGATTCTGTTTACCAAGAAAGCATTCTAAACTTGTATGCACCCAATAACAGAGGCTTATAACACACAGAGCAAAATTTTACCAGGTTAAAAGAAGAAAACACTTTCTCCAGGGTCATCTTTTCCCGCCCTTTTCCTGGCACCACACAGTTGATGGTCACAGCAGTGGCAAAATAGAGTAAGATCAAGGTTTGACATATGTGAGAAGAAAATCATGTGCCTAAAAATGTGTTTTCCTAACAGGAAAAATCATCCATTTTTCTTAAGAAACAGCATATTCTTCTTGAAAATCAAGGGATCCAAAGAGATCTTTTTGTTTATGGAGGAGTAAAGGAAATCAAGATAGATTTAGAGGGAAGACTCTTGAAGAAAGTGAGAAACCAAACTTTTGAGGAAAACTCATGAAGACTTTTTTTTCTGGGTTTGGTAGTTTGTGGGTCTAGCATTTTAATTACAAAGTGCAGGATTTCAACACTTGGTTAGGGAATCATTCATAATTGGGACCTTCCTGACCACAGTCAGCAAACCTTCATTCACCTCCTGGAGGTTTGGCAAATCAAAACAGAGCCTTTCTGCCAGAGTGCTGTGGTCCTCATCAAATATAGCAGCCCCACTCTTGGCACCCTTATGCTCAAGAGATGGCCTCAGCTTCCAGATGCTGAGACTAAAATATCTCTCAGGGCTGGTTGGAAAGTGGGTAAATTCACAGTATATACACTGGTCTGTGTGAAAACCCTTGCCTTGGAGCCAGTCTGCATGAGGTATGTGGAAAGAAGAGAGCTTTAATTTTTATTTCTTTCCATCCCACATCACCAGCATAAAACTGCTGTTGAACATACCTTTCATACCTCATACCTTTCCCATTCTGAAATGTGAGGGCAAAGGTTATGTGTTTCTGAAGATTACTCTGCACAAAGACTTCTCCAAGGGAGAAAGGAATATATGCATTTGAAAAAAGAATTCTGAATTTATTTTTAAATCTTTTACCAATACATGTTAGTCATGTATGAAACTGTACTTTCACTATTAACCCCTGCATCTAACAAAATGGGGGTGCTATAATAATTCTTTATTGTTTTGTTTTTCATGCTACGATTACCAATGACTAAAGTTACATAACCCAGAAATACATAAAAATTAAAAGAAAAGGAAGTTAGAGGCAGAAAATGAATTAATAAGAACATAAAGATCACCAGGACACAAATTGATGAATTTCATCCTCAAGAGCTTGTAGGTGACATTTGATGCATCCTTAGAAAGCTATAGTCACTAGATTGTGTCCCACCCACAGGATATAAATGCTTCCTTCTCTCCATATCCACACAGCATCTACTGTTTGGGGACTTTCTGATAAAAGCCATTCTCACCAGGAGTAGGTGATATCACAATGTAGTTTTAATTTACATTGCCCTGATGATTCATGACATTAAACATTTTTTGATGTTTATTGGCCAATAGTCTATCTTCTTTTGTAAAGCTTCTGTTCATAACATTTGCCTACTTTTTAATGGAGTTGATTGATATTTTTTTGCTGCTTTGCTTGAGTTCCTTATAAATTCTGATTATTAGCCCTTTATCAGGTATACAACATGGTACTATTTTCTCCTATTCTGTAGGTTGTCTATTTGCTCTGCTGATTGCTTCTTCAGCTGTGCAGAAGCTTTTGAATATAATCAAATCCCACTTATTTATTTTTGTGCTTGCTGGGGTTGGGGTCTTCTTCATAAATTCTTTGCCTAGGCCAATATCTAGGAGAATTTTTTCAACATTTTCTTCTAGAATTCTTTTGTTTGTTTGTTTGTTTGTTTGTTGTTTTATTTTTTATTT